>MEHQ01001314.1:255489-272135 GCA_008828725.1 Saccharina japonica
ACTACTACTACTACTACTACTACTACTACTACTACTACTACTACTACTACTACTACTACTACTACTACTACTACTACTACTACTACTACTACTATCTCCAATACTACTCCTACTCCTGCTCCTACCACTACTACTACCTCCAATACTACTCATATTGTACTACAGTACGTCTACAGCAGTAGTAGGTTTACAGTATATGAAACAAAAAATTGAATCTCCAGCCGCCAACAGCTCGCGGCATTGGCGCTACGTACTACTACGTATTGTACATACATTCTACACAACGACACCAGCAGGTGAGTGCTCACGAGAGCATACATACTGCCCTCAGCCATCAACATAACACAGCAGTAGTCACACCAGACAATTAGCCAGGCCACCACACGCACCGTGCTTGGAGCGCTGGATCCGATGCCCACCGCGCGAGACCGGAGCATCGACTGCCCCGGGACGGGAGACCCCATAGACAACGGCATCACATCCCCCCTCGGGCTAGCGCTGCTTCTGGTCGTACATCTGCTACCACTGGCACCGCCGCCGCCGCCGCAAGACGTTGTCCCCGCAGGAAAATTGGGGGTCGCGACGAAAGCCTGTTTTTTTTTCAATTTCATGCAGTTAAGGCCGGGGGGCGGGCACGGGGATAAGGATTGAGACGTCTATGGTGGTGGTGGTGATGGTGGTGGTGGTGATGGTGGCGGTGGTGGTGATGGTAGCGGTGGTGGGTGGTGGTGGTGATGGTAGCGGTGGTGGTGGTGATAGTAGTAGTGGTGTACATAGTGGTTTGGTGTGGTGTGGCTTTGTGAGGTATGGGGTGGCACGGGTCAAGGGTAGCAAATCATATAACGTAACACGTGTTATATAGCTCGTCACACAATAGTAGTCCTGCCGCAATCGACGCAAACGGTCCAGCTTGAGTGCAACCTTTGAGAGGGCTGCCTGCTTACCGCAACCGAAAAGCCGGGGGGGGGGGAGGGGGGAGTCGACAAAGCCACATATCATACATACCCATACCAACAAAAATCTGACACGACAGGGGATGGGATATATCCCATTGGGTGAACTCCCAATTCCACCGGATACATTGATCCCATGGATTACTTTGATCCCGTAGAACACTTTGATCCCGTGGGGATGGGATACATATGTACACATTTGATCTACAAAATGGGGTGGGAATTCCCATACGAGGGAATATATGTGCATCAGCATTGCTCGGGAGGAGGGACAAGTCTGCTGATTACAACCGAGCCTAGTATTATACATACGCTGTATGCACGACGTAACTTTCTCGGCGGGAGGAGGTATTCGTATCACAGCGAGCCATCAGCCGAAGCACCCTCAGGCGAAGCTCATTAATTCACCACCAGGGCGGCCTGTACGTACACGGAAGCTGCACGGCTGCCTTTGTTCCACAACTATCACACCCCTCGGGCACCCCTGTAACTAGGGCCGGGCATGAGCACAGAATATACTGCCAGTATTCGTATATATACTGGCAGAATACATATACTGGTTGAAAACACCAGTAGATTTGCATACGAAGTATATTGAAATATGTAGAAATTCACTACATCGTATACAACGCCATCCCATACAACGGAAAACCTCACACATGAAGAAATGGGCAAATGGGAGAGGGGAGAGAGGCAGGAGAGAGGGAGAGACGGGGGATGTTGCGCACGATGGACGAGTTATTGTCCCGCTACCTGGGATGGACGAGTTATTGTCCCGCTATCAGGTACCAGGTACCTGGTATGTTTTATTCATAATTCATAATACCATCCCAGACCCCAGACTCATTCTCCTCCCGTATTGTGTACTGGGAAATGACGCCAAAATGCGCCAAAAAACGCCTCCGACGCCCCCCCCCTCACCAACCGGGGGGGGGGGGGGGGGGGGGGGGGGGTGGCTCGCGGATTTTTTCCACAACAGTATATTGAGGGAACCCAGTATACTGGCTGCTGATTTCTACAGTATCAGCCAGTATCTCGCCCTATCTGCAACGGTAAAGTTGTTATTCGAATATATGTGTACTTGCGTGCGACGTATGATACTTGTTCCTTGTCCAAGTGTGGGTGTTTCGCGTGAAGTCCACTTGGTCGGCGCCGACGCAACCATCACAGTAACGTGGATGTATACTCTGGTCTGCATTTACGGTGTACGATATCAGCATGAATTTATTCATGATCTCGTCGTAGTACTGAGAGGAGGCGCAAGCGTTGGTGGACGTTAACCCCGTCGGATTGCCGGCGGCGGCGGCAGCAGTCTGCAGTCGTCGCGAGTCGTCTCTAAACAAAGGCCCGGCCAGCGCTCTCTACCTGCCAGACACAGGTACGAGTACTACACAGTCAGTAGTACTGTTAATAACTGCTGTTGTAGTCTCGGGACAATTATACGTGAGCACAAGTTGGGCGGGCATGCCACTTGGATATTGCACGTTATTCTGCTGCTGTCAGGTGCGCACAGCCAGCGACCGAGGAGCAACAGCAGCAGCAGTACGAGTGCTTTCGTTTTTTGGTTCGAATTTCGGATTCCCCTCAATCGTTCGCTGGAGGGATACATAAAATTCAGCAGTGCGATGCCCGTCAATCTGCTCGCGCAGGCGAACTTCTCAGACGTGCCCGCATAAAATGATACCTGCTGGTACTATTAATCTGATTAATACTGTTTCTAATGAGGTAGGGTTTCGTCACGAAGCTGAAAGGCATTCGTTTCCGATGGTGAGCTTATTTGGCTTCGGCTAACGGCGGCCACCACCCGCAGGCCGACCCCGGAACTGTAACCCTAGCCCTAACCCTAACGAGAGGCATGCCTGGTTGGTGTGCCACCTGGTCGTTGTGCCTGGGAACGCTCTACTTTGAGTGCGGGCACATCTAAGGAAGTTCGCCTGCGCGGGCAGATTTACGCGAGCCCGTACTCATACGGCACATACTGTAAAACCCCCGCGTACCCGTTACGCGTTACGCATCTCCACTCGTACATAAAGGCGCAGACCAGAAAAGCTTTTCTGTCGAAGGTATTAATGGTAGCATTTCCCCTGTTCTCTCTCTATTACTTTGCGTTGAATCTATCTACTCTGTCTGTTGTAGCTGTGTGGTTCTGCCGTGCAGCAGTGTGCCCGTAGCAGCCGCAGAGCAGCCGTGTTGCCGTGTTGCCATTTCGAACAGAATCAACCAATCTACAAAACTTTCGAGATCAAAATAAATACGTATCGTTTCCAAATTCGATTGTCGAGGTAACGGCGACGGCGGTTTTGCTCCAAAATGACTTTCTTTTTGAAGCATATAAAAAAAAAAGAGAACACACATGCATGTGCACATCCAGACGAAAAACAACGTGTTTTGCGCAACGCCGACGAACAAGCGTGGGCTTTAGCTTCCGCAGCCAGCCGGACTGCTGGCCAAGCACGGCACACCACAGCATCGCATACGTAACGAGTGCCTGCCGCAGTATAAATCACAAGGTATACATCTCTTTGCAATACCACACGCGCGCCGAATGCTACTGCTGAGCTGCTCGGGCTGGGTGCTTCAGAATGGAAATGCAAACCGAGCCTACTCCATACGCTTGTAATCCTATCTTTATGTGTCTTACCTCTGCAACAACCAGCACCCAGAACAATCTCGCCAGCATCCCGACCGCCGTCGCCCCGGCCGCCATCTCCCACTGACTCCTGCGAAAGGGCACACCTACAGTAGACCTCTCCCTGGCGAAGAAACACGGCAGCCTTTTCCGCCAGCAAGCCCGGTTGGCACTCTCGTGGTGCTTTGATGCGCGTGGTTGAGCGGCCGGCTGGGCTGCTTTGCCGTGTGTGTTGCCTGGTTTGGTACAAAGTGCGTCGCTGGGAGGCAGGTTCCATGATTTTGAGCATCCAAGGTTGTCGAAAAAGATGCTGATGAACTCCACCCACCACTGCTGCTGCACAGAGTAGTAGCTGCACGCTAGTTCGTTCGGCGACGCACACGGACACAGAGCAAGACAAAGAGCGAGGTGAGTGAGAGAGAAGCTCCTTTTTTTTCGGGGGGCGCTGGATTATCAGCGACTCTCGCCTGGACACGTCCGAGATTTTCACTGCTGTGACTCAAATGAACGTACGGTTACCCTCCAATCTCTCGGTTTTGTCGTGTATGTCAAGTTGTTCCTTTGGGCGAACGCAACGACCGAAAACGACGGGAGAGCAGCGTTCTCGACGTCACCACCTCCCGAGCAAAGCTGCACATGCATTGCAAAAAATCTGAGTGTTCGAGTCCGTCGTCGATGCATGGGTGCATCGGCTCTGGGCATGTCGCACGCCGCCCAGCGGCAGCGGCGGCTTGCGGCGACTTGCGGCGAAAATCGAAACAACGAAAAAACAGAATCGCCCTCATCAGGGCCTAGCCTCGCCTCCTATATGGCGATGATCCTATTGCTTGCGTCGTGTCGCACAGCATGCCCTTTGCTCTGCCCACAGAGCAGTTGCAGACATGCAATCCACTCAGTGTGCCCCCCGGCCCCGTGTGCAACGACGTGCAACACCTCTGGGATATCTATACACCCAAGGCGACATGCGCTTGCTGTGTTCGTTTGCCTCTTCTTCTACTTTTTCACCATCATACTCCTTCCTACTCCTATGTACGTACTCTGTCTCTACGGACGCAAACAACATGCGCCTTTTGGCTGCTTTTGGGTTGTTTTCGTATATACGAAGTTTTGCTTGGACTTTGACGTGAAAATGGAGCGCGAAGACCCGAAAGCGCCGTCCTTTCTCGCCAAACCTCTCCCCCTTTTTTCTTTCATTATTTCTTCATTTTGATCTTGCGCTGTGCCTTCAGCACTGCTGCTGCGGCAGGTAGGTAGGTGGTAAACTTTAAATTTTCTATTCCAACAACAACTTGCGACTCGCGACTACAGCAGCAGCATATACTCCTCCTGCTCCCACGGACCAGGTACATATCATACCTCTGGTACAGCAGCAGCAGCAGCAGCAGTATGGCATGTACTGCTGTCAGTCAACGCCAGTACGTACGTAGGGAGGAACGGCAGATACGAGCAAACATACCGCCCCCTGGGCAACCTCTCGTACTCGTGGTATGTATCCCTCTGTCCGGAAATGTACGGGCCGTTGAAGTATTCGTATTGATACACAAACGGTCCTTACTTTTCCGGACAGAGCGGTACGTACCAGATTGCGCAAAAGGAAGCACGCGCATACCCCTGTAACTGCTGTATGATATCATCCCCAAGGTGTACTACTAGTAGTATAAATCTATGTATCTTAGTTCGCTTATCACATATGCACATCCTTGGGTCTGCGGATATCTCCAGCCTCTGATCGCCTTTCCGCGCGGTTTCTTCGCTGAGGCGTGCCCCCGCCTCGCCTGCAAACGACGTTTACTTTAATTGACCAAAAACGTGCTTGTGCCGGGCACATTCATCAGTCCCCGTGGTATCTCGCGCGTTGGATTCGTACGAGCATCTCCGTGCCTTGGACGGCTCTCTCGTGGTTGTCTCGCTCTCTCTACGCTACCAGGCACTATCATTATATCTGGTACACTCACCACGCACTCTACCCGTTGGACTCACACCATACCTCGCACCAGGCACAGCAGTACAACAGCAGTGCTGCGATGCTCCCAGTATACTCGGAGTATCGAGTACATTTCGTACTCGGAGTAATGAGAGCATCGCAGTACTGGCGGCCTAAATACTGCGAGTACTGCAAGTATGTGCGGCACAGAACCCCGAGTACAAGCAATACCCGCAGTTCAAACGTCCGAAATACTTGGAAGTACTCAGTATCCAGAGTATTGAAACCCGGAAATATCTCGAGTACTCGCAATAAAATACTCCCGAAATACTCCCAGCAATCCAGTTGCTTTCCCCGAAAGTAAATTGCCCCAACTCCCACTGGTGGGACCATTTGTTCATGTTTTCTGTAAATGAATGGGGATGGGATGATCGAAACGGTTCACGAATGGTCGAAGTATACTTCACACGGGTTCACACTCCCAGTATACTGCGTATATTAAGAGTATTTCGATACCGCGAGTACTCGGAGTACTCGCAGTACCAACAGACGTAACACTGATGGCAGTTGCAGTACCCACAGCAGTACAGAACGCTGAAATGCTTCCAAGTACAAGGAGTATCCAGAGTAGCATCGAACTCCGAGAAACTGCGAGTCCGGAAGTATCCGCAGTACGAGTTCAAACTCGAAATACTGCGGGTACTCGCAGTATCTGCAACAACAGTACATAAACCCGAAATACTGCGAGTGCACGAAGTACCTGCATTAATTTCTGTCGAAAATCCTTTACTTTTACTCCTAGGTGCTGCCCAGGTGCTGGGAGCATCTGTTGGCAGCAGCACGTATAGCACGCGTGATCGTTTTGTCACACACAGCACACAGCACACAGCCTGCTTGGTTTTTCACCATGACACGCCCCATGACGATATAATACCCGGTACGCATATTTTCGATCTCACATGTGTCACAAGCTGCTGTCTTTTCAACTTGAATAAATACCTGTGGTTCTGCTGTGGTACGTGGTACGAACGATGCACCTGGTACGACCTCATATAATACCATACCACTCTGTCCATACATATAAGCACCGTTATTATTGAATGTTTATGTATAAACGGTGCTTATATTTCTGGACAGAGTGGGGTATGAATCATATCTCGTTCATACCTGGTACGTACTAATTGTGTACTGAATGAGACAAAACGAAATTGCACCCTTTACCTTCCCTCAATCCCCCCGCCCCCCCCAGCCTGCCGCCTGCCTCCCCGAAATGAACACCTCGACGCGCGCCCTCGAGTCTCCTGTAGTATGTACCAGTAGCACTGTTCGCGAAAGTGAGTTATTAATAGTAATATTAACACGTGTTGTATGCATCGTAGTGAACACCAGCATCATATAATATAATAGTACATGTGTTCCGCGTATTATGCCTTGCTTTGCCTCCCCTCCACCCACACCCCTTTTTTTGCTGAGACCAACCCAGCGGCAGACATCCCCACTCCCTATTCCCTACGACACAGCAGTACTCGCACGTAGGGGGCCTTGAAATTTGGGGCAACGGCAGCGGCAGGGACGGCGATTTCAACCGACCGGCGGCCGCGCGTTTGAGAAACTGAATGTTTGTGCCTTACGACTGCTGACATTCGTCCCCCCCCCCCCCCCCCCTCCCTCCCTCCCTCCCTCCCTCTTTCCCTTCTTCGACGCCCTTTTCTTCACGACAATTTCGATTTTCGATGGTTTCTCTTCATTCGTGTTGCTGCCGGTCGTGGCTGCTGCTTCTACCGCCCCTCTACTTGCTGCTGCTTCTTCTGGTTTGTATGCCTGCTTCTGCTGCTCCTGCTCCTGGTGTTTTTTTTTCTTCTGGTTTTGGTGTTGGTGGTGTTGGTGTTGGTGTTGGTGTTCGTGGTGTTGGCGGTGGTGATGATGGTGCTGGCGGTGTTGTTTGCAGATGGCGGCATCGACGAAGATGATGCTGTCGGCATGGGTATTCCTCGGAATGGCGGCGTTCCAAACGGAGGCTTTCGTTGCTCGGATCAACCCCGTGACGGTCTCGGCGGCGGCTTCGGCCAGTGACGTCCGAGTCTCTTCTTCTACTGAACTTCGCATGGCCGATGCTCCCAAGAAAAAGGTACGAGCACCTAATGGTGGAGCTCCTATATATGTAACGTTTATTGCTATACGTATGATACAGTGCTACTGCTGCTGCTGTACTCCTACCGTATTTTAGGGAAATACCGGTATGTAGATGACGAGGACTGTTATCACAATAGTTACATGAAGTACTGCCTGCCTCAATGCACTGCTGATGGGAAACCGTATCACACAAAATAGGTAGAATCCATTATCCATGCGTATGCTTACGAGTATTCTGGTCGGGGGGGGGGGGGTGGGGGGGGGGGGGGGTTCCCCCCCCCCCCCCCCCCCCCGATCCCCGCCCACTTGAGAAATGCCTCCTGCCTCTGGATGCCTCTGGATGCCTCCACCTGATAACGCCTCCTCTATAGAACAGGTAACACATCCTTTGTTCGTTCGTTCGTTCATTATACATTATTGTTCGTTCGTTTGTTTTCTGTTTTGGTTGGTTGGTTGGTCGTGTTGTTTGCTCGTTTTTGTTTTGCTTTTTTTTTGTGTGTTCAGTTGTTAACGTTTGTTTACTCCGGTAGGTTTGCTCGTTTTTGTTTTGCTTTTTATTATTTATGTTTGGTTGTTGTTTCTTCGTTTGTTTGTTTGAACGTTCTTTGTTTGCTCGTTCGTTTGTTTGCTCGTTCGTTTGTTTGCTTGTTCGTTCGTTCGTTTGTTTGTTCGTTTGTTTTTCTGCTTGTTTGTGTGTTTGCTTCTTTTTTTTCGATTACTTTTTTGGTGCGAGAAGATCGTCATCACCGGCGTGGGCTCTCTGTCTTCCGTGGGGATCGGGTCGGACAGCCACTACCAAGCGCTGCTTGCCGGGACGAACGGAATCGAGACGCTGCCCGAGTGGGCGGAGGAGTACCCGTGCAAGGTGAGAAAACCCACGGTGAAACCGGTGACGATTGTATTGTGCCGCGTGTATACCACGAACGAACCGCGTGAAACAGACCGCATGGACCGACCGCGTGTGAACCGACTGTCTGTGAATCGACCGCGTGTGAACCGACCGCGTGTGAACGGCCCGCGTAAAATGGCCCGCGTAAAACCTATTGGTACAGAGTAGGCCGTGCTGCTTGGACAGTCTGCGTAAAAGCTGAGCGTGTCAAAAACCTACCTTCTCTTGAACGTACGTACCCGCATGAATTGCCGGAACGGACCGCGTGAACGAACTGCCTGAAACCGATATATAGGGTTAAAACCGACCGCGTAATACCGACCGCATGATCCGGCTGCGTGATCCGAATGTAAGAGCGGAGTGCGTGAACCGACCGTATTAACCGATCGCGTCAACTGGCTGCGCGATACAAGGGATGGGTCGGGTCGCTAGGCTGCTACTGCTGCTGCTGCTGCTGCTGCTACTTTTGCAGTTGTTGCTTCAGCACTTGTTGCTTTCCCGTCCGTCTCGGTTTCCGCAAGCATGGCCTGCCTGTCTGCGTTTTCTGCCCGGTGCCCCTATACCGAATAGCATGCTGTACATAAGATATGCCCGTTGGTGGATACTTTTTTCGGCAGGCGGTGGGTCGGCGGCGGGATGCTCTTGCGACGGCGTGGGAGGGTAGCGGGCGTGTGTGTATGTTGTGTGCGTATCTCCCCCCTTTTCTGTTTGTTCTTAGCGGTGGAATCATCGTAGAAAACGCGAGCGTTTTTTTCAGGCACAGACGCTGAACGCCGATTCTCCCCACACCTTACGTAGTGTGCCTCTAACGGACGCTGACAAGGCGAGGCAGGGCGATGCCACGAAAAGGTTGACTCGTCCCGTCCCATCCCGTTCTATCCCATCCCATCGCATCCCCGTCCCATCCCATCCCATCCCATCTCATCCCACCGCATCTCGTCCCATTCCATTCCATCCACCGCATCTCGTCTCATCCCATCCCATCCCATCCCATCCCATCCCATCCCATCCCATCCCATCGCATCCCGTGACATCGCATCCCGTCGTGTCCAATCCTGTCCGACCCCATCTCGTCGTCGGGGGCCAAATTAAGTAATGCTGTGAGTCTTATTCCCCCCCCCACCCCCGCCTCTCCTATCTCTCTCCCGCCCGCCCGCCCCCCCTTTCCCCTGCTCTCCCCCCTTCCCCTCCCTATCTCCCCCCTCTTCCCCTCCCCCTACATCCATCTCCCCCGACCCTTCCCCTACCCCACCAACCCCCCCCCCTCCCCACCACCCCCATCCCCACCGGATGCATATGCCGCCTACATAGATTGGTTGCTTGGTGAAGGACTTCACCCCCTCCGACTGGATGGACAGGAAGGACGCCAAGCGCCAGGGCCGTTACACCCAGTTCGCGATGGCGGCCACCAAGATAGCGCTCGAGGACGCCAAGCTTGACACGGAGGCCGTCGACAAGGTGCGCTGTGGTGTGCTTAAATTTCTGCCACAAGGGCGCTCCACCGGTATTTGTTGTGGTTGTTTTTGTTGGTTGTTGTTGTTGTTGTTGTTGTTGTTGTTGTTGTAGGTGTCGTTGGTGGTGGTGGTGGTGGTGGTGGTGTTGTTGGTGTTGGTGTTGTTGTTGGTGTTGTGTTTCTTTTGGTTTTGTGTTTGTGCTTGTTCTGTGTTTGTTTTGCTCTTGTTCTTGCTCTTATCGGTCGTTGTTTTCAGTCGTGCGTTTGTTCCTGTTGGTGTTTTTGTTCCTGTCCGTGTTGCCGTTATTTGGCATTGCTCCTGTTCTCGTTCCTTGTTTCTTGTGCTTGTGCGTCTTCTTGTTTCTGATTCCGCTGCCGCTGCCGCTGCCGCCCCTCTTTCCAGGACCGGTTTGGTGTCCTCATCGGGTCGGGCATCGGGGGCGTGGAGTTCTTCGAGGACAACTGCGGCAAGTTCAACAAGGCCGGAGGCGGAGCCGCGGGACTTAAGAAGGTGACCGTTTCGTTTCTAGTCATGTCTTTCTTTCACATGTGCACAGCATAACTATTAACACGAGGTTTCATACGTATATCAAATTATTTGTCGTACCTCTGTACCCTCTTCGTGTACATGCTTTCTTTCTGTTTTTTTGGGCGTCTCATGCAGAAACGAACTGAGCCTATATATATGGCGTTGCCCTCTATTCCGATTTATGCTCCTCCGTTTTATGTCTTCACGTTTTTTTCTGTATTGTATGTTTTCTGTCCGTATCTCTGGTGTATTTTTCTGTTTCCCGGTTGTTTTTGTTTGTTTGATTGTTTTTTTGTGTATACCGTACTTTCGTGTTTCTTCTTAATTCTTCCCTCTGCACCTCGCACGCGTTTTTTCCACGCATACGACGGCGGCCAGGTTTCGCCTTTCCTCATCCCCGCTCTCATCTCGAACACGGCGTCCGGAGTCGTGGCGATCGAGCACAAGGCTCGCGGGCCCAACTTCGGCGTGGTTTCCGCCTGCGCTACCGGCACCCACGCCATTGGCACGGCGATGGACTTTATGCTCAGGGGCGAGGTGCGTTTGGTTTCGTTCGATCGCCCGTCTGTTTTTTTTTGCGGTCGATGGTTCGTTTGTGCGCTCGTTTTGTTCCGCTGCCGTGTTACGCTTGCTTGCTTGCTTGGTTATTTCCTTCGGTTGTTTTACGGTATTTGTTGTCTTGGTTGTTGGGGAACAACGGCCCGACGGGTGGTGATTAACTTTGTGACACTCTCTTCCGGCATTTCTGACCCGAATACTTAACGCTCTACCAGCATTAACACCCCCAACGCCCCAGCACCTCAAGCACACAACAACAAAAACCCCACCAACATTGCCTACCCAACTCGAATGTATCAGCGCCTACACTCGATACTGACACCCAGCACTAGTACCCGATACCAACACCCACTCTAACACTCCCTATTTCAAACATACAAATACGAACACAACACACCAACACCCAATGCCTAACAAACCCCAACGCCCATTACCCCGACACTAGCCCAACACCCAATGCCCGTCACCACCCAACACTCAACACCTACTGGTAGCACGCAATACCCGACCCCTCCCATCACTCAAATACCCAATACCCGACACCAACCCAACACTCAACACCTAAGACCCAATACCACCCAACACCCTATACCTGACGCCACCCAACACTCAACACTCAATGCCCGACACCGCCCATCACTCAAATACCCAATACCCGACACCACCCCAACACTCAACACCCAATACCCGACGCCACCCAACACTCAGCACTCAATACCCGACGCCGCCCAGCACTCAACATCTAATACCCAACACTACCCAAGACCCAACACCCAATACCCGACGCCACCCATCACTCAACATTCAACGCCCGAAACCAACCCAACACTCAAGCACCCAATACCCGACACCACCCAGCACTCAACACCTAAGACCCACCACCACCTAACACCCAATACCCGACGCCACCCAACACTCAACACCCAATACGCGACACCACCCAACACCCAATACCCGACACCACCCAACACACCCAATACCCGACACCACCCAACACACCTAATACCCGACATCATCTAACACTCAACACCCAACGTTCTAATACTCCCAACAGGCAGACGTAATGATCGCCGGGGGGTCCGAGGCGGCGATGACCCCTCTCTGCTTCGCCGGCTTCTGCTCCATGCGCGCCATGGTGACCACCTTCAACGACGACCCCAGCCATGCTTCCAGGCCGTTCGACGCCGACCGCGGAGGGTTCGTCATGGGCGAGGGAGCCGGGGTGCTGATCCTGGAGACGGAGGAGCACGCCTTGGCGAGGGGCGCCACCATCTACTGCGAGGTATAGTATTGTTCTTGGTGTACGCGATAAGGGGGCATTAAGCTGGGGTGGGGCGGGGGGGCGCCAGCGTTGCGCAACGGCGCGCCGGGCGGGTTGGTGTGGGGGGAACGGCCCGTGGGGAAGGATGCGGGGAACGGCGCGGAAAATGGTGTTTGGGGAACGGTGCGAGAAACGGCGTGTGGAACGGTGCGTGGAACGACCCGCGAGGAACGGTGCGCGGAACGGCCCATGGTGAACGACGCGTGGGCAGCCACGCGGGGTGCGGCTAAGTATAGCGGCAAGGGAGGGTGTTGGTGTGGTCGAATTGTGGTGGTTTGTGGTTCTTTTGATGTCGGCATTGCTTGGCGTGGTTGCTTGTGGTATTCCAACCTCCCTCCCTCCCTCCCTCCCTCCTCTCTTGTCGCGACCGCCACCAACCGCTGCTTAAAAAACAATGGTAAAACAGGTCGCAGGGTACGGGGCCACGTGCGACGCGCACCACATCACCGCTCCCGCCCCCGACGGCAACGGCTTGGCGAGGGCGATCGGGTCCGCGATGAAGATGGGGGGCATCGAACCGGAGGTGCCAAGCTTTTTCGGTTGTCGCATCGCGCCTGTCTTGTCTTGTCTTGTCTTGTGTCTGTCTTGTGTCCAGTAGTGTTTCTATGAGTTGTCCTAGGTTCGGACCACCAGGTTGTTCGACCAAATGGTTTGAGGGTCCACAGCAATTTCTCATTACAACTCCATTTCCGAGAAATTTCCTCCCCAAGTTTTCCACTCGGTCGGGGGTGGGGTTACATAGGGTTTTTATACAGGCTTAGGGTTACTAAAGGGATTTATGTCGATTGTACTTTTAACCATTTTTTGCCCAAGTTGAGCCGGGGTCTACGTATGCAGCCCTACTTTCCTTTGTGTCGGGTCTGTTCTCCCCCCGGTTGTGCCTTGCCTTTCTTTTTTGTTTGTATACGTAGGGGCGTGTAATGTATTGTGCGTGCGTGCGTGCGTTGGTGCGTGTGTGTACGAGTGGTTCGTAGCGTTTGGGTTTTGGTTTGGTTTTGGTTTGGCTTGGTTTGGTTTGGTTTGGTTTGGTTTGGTTTGGTTTGGTTCGATTTTGGTTCCGGTTGGTTCGGTTCGGTTCGGATTGGTTTGTATCGGTTTATTTTGGTTCGGTTCGGTTCGATTCTGGTTCGGTTCGGTTTTGGTTTGGTTTGGTCTGGTGTGGTTAGTTGGTGTTCGGTAAACGTAACCCTTTCGGTAGTAGCTCCTGGGGTTGGTGGCGGAACGCAGATTTTGATTAAGGAAGGGGCGGCGTTGATGCTGGTGGTGTTTAGGCTTTTTGTTTCTACCCCTCTTCGTCAGACTAAATGACAACCCCCCTGACCCCCCCCCCCCCCCCCCCCCCCCCCCCCCCCCCCCCCCCCGCTTCCCTCCCTTTATTTGGTTCGTTTCGTTCCTTGCTCCCGCCGTTTTCTCACGCAACTCTGCCTCGTCGCGCTCGTTGTGACATAGGACATGGTGGGAGGCTACATCAACGCCCACGGCACATCGACCCCTTACAACGACAAGTTCGAGACCATGGCCATCAAGAGGGTGCTGGGAGAGGACGTCGCCAAGCAGGCAAGATTGACGCAATACATAATATACGTTTGTGAACACACAACACCGAACGAACCAAGGACGAACGAAACAACCAAAACGGCGGTCAAACCAAGGACGAACGAACGAATGATACACTATATATACGTAGCTGTAGTCTAGACTTGAAGGAGATAGGTATTTGTTAAAAACAAGAACGAAAAAAAAAAAAACGGGGACGCCAAAAACAAATCCCCGGGAGGGGATATTAACATGCCATCCCCGATAAAACGCGTTCGAATCAACAAATGAATAAGGGTTATCGTTGCATGGCACGGGTAGAAGGGGGGGGGGTTGGAGGTTGGAGGGGGGGGGGGGGAAGGTGGGGGGTGGGAGCGAGTAGAGAGCAGGGCAGGGGAGGAGGGGTGGGGGGGGGAGGCGGGGGTTCTTTGATATTGGTCGTGGCCGCAGTCATGGTTGCGCGTTCGGGGTGGAAATGATGGAAACACACCCCGGGCCGAGTCGTCAAAAAACTAACAAAGCGCTTCTCTTGCACCCTTTGCACCTGCCCCCCTGGCACCTTGCACTCGGCCTTCTTTTTTTGTTTTTGCTTTCATACCTGTTGGTGTTGGAGGTTTGTTCGTTCGTTCGTTTGTCTGTTTTGCTTTGTTTGGTTTTTGTTGATAGTCGCTGTTGTAGGTTTTCTGGTCGTCTGTTGTTGTCTCGGGATCGGGGTTTTCGTGCGGTAACGTGCGGTACGTAACCCCTTAAGAACTGGTCCCACGTATTGGGGGACAAACTACTTGGAATTAGTGTAAGATATTGTTTTCAGTTCTGAATGGGTTTAACCCCTACTGTAGTTTTGTTGTTGCTGTCTAGGAACCCTGACCCTATTTAGTAGCTAAAATAGGCTTTTCTTAAGTAGCTTGTTCGGCAGACGTATATAGACGTATACACTTATTTTACGGTTTTGTTGGCTACTCCGCGTTAACCACCGCTCGTTGGAGTTGTGTTCGTCTATATTATACGTGTATATGTACTGACTGGAGAACATTTTTTTTTGGCTTCTGTTCAAGAATTTGCTTATTTGGCACCGTGTGCTCCTGTTTCGTTATATATCTTGAGTTTGTATGTGCGCATATATGATACGAAGTATTTTGTTCTTGCGTTGTTGTGTTCTTATGTTTTGTGCGTATGTTTTGTTCTCGTCTTTTTGTTCTTTTGTTTTGTTCTCGTCTTTTTTGTTCTTCTGTTTTGTTCTTTTATATATACTTCGTATACGTATATATGATACATATATTTTCGACCATTTAGTTACGTACTTCGTTCTGGTTAACATATTTATGTATACTATTGCTACTCGTATAGCTTTTTGTTCTCTCCTTTTCGTTCTTAGACGCGACTCGTTTCGCCATATCAAATATTTGTTATCACGTATACTCGTCCTGTTGTTTTCTTTTCTTTTCTTTTTTTCATTTTCTTATCATCAGGTGAAAATAGTAAATAATCAATCTCCAATCTCTCATTCCTTTTGGTCTTCTCCTTCGTTATTGTTTCTGGTCATATACATAAAAATCATATAATATCATACATATGCACGTCACCCGGCACCTTTTTTTTTTTCTCTTTGGTTGTTTGTTCTTACGTACATTATATTCGTACACTGGTATCAATTCTTATGTACTCACCTTTTCCTGTTCCTTTGGTTTGTTCATTTTGTGTGTGCGTGTGTGTTTTTCCCTTCCTTCTTTTTCTCTCTCGACATTTCACCAGGTGTACATCAGCTCCACCAAGTCGATGATGGGACACACGCTGGGCGCCGCGGGGGGGCTCGAGGCGATCGTCTGCGCCCAGGTGTTGAGGCATGGGGAAATACCGCCTACCAAGAACTTGGAAAACCCAGCTCTGGAGGACGGCTGCGACCTGAACTACTGCCCGGGAGAGAAGGTCGGTCTAATTTTCGGTCCTGAGATTTTCGATTGCGTCGTTCATCGGTTCGTTGGTTGGTTGGTTTGTTGGTCCTGTCCCGTCCTGTCCTGACTTTTACTGTCGTGTCGCGTGTTGCGGTGTGCTGCGCGTCTGCTGCGTTCGTTGCGCCACGCTTGCGCCGTATTTACTGTGCCAAGCTGACCGCATTGAGCACACCGTTTCGTGCCATGCCATACCATGCCATACCTCGCTGTGATGTGCTGTGATGTGCTGTGTTGTGCTGTGCCGTGCCGTGCCGTGCTGTGCCGTGCTGTGCTGTGTTGTGCTGTGTTGTGCTGTGCTGTGCTGTGCTGTGCTGTGCTGTGCTGTGCTGTGCTGTGCTGTGCTGTGCTGTGCTGTGCTGTGCTGTGCTGTGCTGTGCTGTGCTGTGCTGTGCTGTGCTGTGCTGTGCTGTGCTGTGCTGTGCTGTGCTGTGCTGTGCTGTGCTATGCTATGCCATGCTTTGCTACTTTGCGTTGCGTTGCGTTGTGTGCCCCACCATGTTACCCATGCCGTACGTACGCTTCCTCGTGTGGGCTATGTCTTGACGATTTTTGGTTCTGGCAGGTGGTGCCGGCAGTGAAGCCAAAGGTGGCCATCAGCGACAACTTGGGCTTTGGAGGCCACAACGCGGCTCTCACGTTTAAGGTGGGACACAGCATCAACAGACTGACCCTCTTGGCCGGAGGGAGGAAGGGGAGGGAGGGAGGGAGGAAGGGAGGGAGGGAGGAAGAGAGGAAGAGAGGGGGGGGAGAGAGGAAGGGGGGGAGAGGG
>MEHQ01001314.1:295876-350026 GCA_008828725.1 Saccharina japonica
GCGCTGCCCCAGCAATGCGACACCACGCGGGTTGATCTTGGCCTCGCAGCAATCTCTCCATGATCGTTGAATGTGCCTTCCACCTCGCCGTTCTTCGTCACATTACATTGCCATCACATGCCCATCACAATTCATTTGTTCGGGACCGTTTGTTTGTTTGTTGGCTTAGTTGCATTGTTAGTTGTTGTTGTGTTGTGTTGTTTGTTTTTGTTTGTTGTTTTGTTGTTTGTTGTGTTGTGTTGTTGTTGTTTTTGTTTTTTAGTGTGGTTATAGACGGAGGACGAGACAAGGCACATTGGTAGGTGCGTCGGCGGTGCTGGTGATGATGGTGGTGGGTGGCGAAGGCGGTGGATATGATAAGCGTGTGGGTGGTGGAGGGTGGGGCGATGGTGGATGGGTGGCGCCGCGGTGTGGGTGGGCGGTGGGCTGGTAGTGGAGGCGAGTGCTATCAAAAAGTCAGGATAAGGTCGAAACATCATCAGGGGCCTTTTGCCCGCACCACCCGTCCCTCGGGAGTACGTGGTTGCGAAGGAAAGCAGTCGGACAACCGCCGACCACTACGGTATGTACGCCGTCGAAACGCTCACGAGACGGGTCGTGTCGCGCATAAAGGAAAGGCCCAACCACCCGGCACCACGCAAAACCCGTGAGAGGGCCTCAAGAGAAAAATGCACGAAAAAAATGCACACACAACACAACACACACCACAACATACCATAACCATGCCACAACAAAACCGCAACACAATACAACAAAATAGCATATAAAAGACGTGTGAACCCCTTCAAGAATCTGTCCAACGGTGTTGGGGACAACATTCACTCTGGAATTTAGTCGTGAGATTTTAAGAGCAAACGGAGGCCAGCGCGGGCGCAGACTGCTCAATCGAACCCAAATCAAATGCATCGCACCTAGTAACCTATTGATAACCAAAACATACGGTCCTGCCAACCGCCAAGCCGCAGATGAAACCAACCAAACAAACAAAATACCCAACAAAAATGACAAAAAATAAGACCACGACAGACTAAAACCGACAAATACTCTCGCACACCCCGCATAGCGCCGTGGTAAGTGTCGAGCCTAAACCCACAACGAACGAACGAAAACGAAACCAGATCAGACTAAACCCACCAGAAACAAAAAACCAACCCAACACAACCCCAAAAGTCCTGCGCTTACTTCAGTAAAGCAAAACCAACTCCAGAATTAAAGACCACCACCCTCCCTCCCCCCAGCCCGCACTCTCTCGCACATCCCGGGCATGGCGGTTGTAAATGCCACCACACCAAAAACAATCAAGGCAAAATAAATAGAAAACTAGCCGCAAACCGACAACCAGTCCGAACCAAACTCGCCCCCCCCCCGCCCCTCGGAACACCTCACGGCCGCTTTCGTGCTGGCTACAATGTCCGCCTGCGTTCGGTTGAAAACCGACATGCCTCCGTCCGCATTGTAGGGATGCGACGGTCTATGCGATCATATCGACTTACGGCCACGCATGAAAATGAAGTCACCCCCTCCTCAAACACCTCCGCGACTTCGCCTTGGTTGCTAGGCCATGCTGCCCTTGGTCGTGAAAGCCGCCATGCGGCCGTCCCGGCCACTGTATCGGCATGCGAGGGTCGATGGCCATACGACTTACGGCATGCTATGAATATCGGGTACACCCCACCCACCCCCTCCCTAATCAAATCCAACACAACCCCTCCCAACCCAAGCCAACAAACAAATCCCAAAAACAAAAACTATTAATTACCACCCTCCAATGCTAATTCCATCCAAACGAGCTAACCCAGCCCCACCGCATCACCCAACCCAACCCCTTTAAAGCTCCTCCTATCCAATCAAACCGCACCCCCCCCCTCCCGATTCGCCCTTACTGTCTCGCAACCCGAGCAGCGCGTTGCTAAGTGGTCAGCGTCGGCGGACTCCCGTCATGCGCATGTTCGTCGAAGATTTCGAAGGCTTTTGCTCCACTTCCGCAAACCCTAGCGGTCGGCGATTACTGTACACCACGCCAAGAAAACAAAATCAAAACGAACAAACAAAACTGAAACAAATAACCAAATTCAAACAAATAAATAAAAGAAAACAAACAAACAAAATAATAAACAAAAAACAAAATAAACAAATGAACGAACAAACACACGAACAAGCACACGAACAAAAAAACAAAAAACTAAAAAACTACAAAACAAAAAACTGAAAAAAGCAAACAAATAGCAACCAACGCAAACAAGAAAACGCCGTGAAAAAACATTTCAAGAAGAACTGTTGCTTGTAGAATGATATCCCTATTAATAGTGACTTTTTGACAATTGAGAGCGCAGCGTCGATAAAAAAAGGGTCGTGTACGACGAAGGCCAGAGTGACGCTTTGACGGAGAATTGAGATTGTAAAAGAGTTGATTAATGTGTCCTTTGAGTCGAAACGAAGTAATACTACAGTAATGGTGACCAAGGAAAATGCTGAGAAAAAACGTCCACGCCAGGGTTGCTTTGCCGTGTCGCGAGCGCATGTGTTTCAGAAGCAGATTGGGTCTAGCAGCCAGCACCAGAGCAGCACCAGCAGCAGCATCGTCGAGCAGCAGCCAAGGTTAGACAGCAGCCCAGAGGAGTCGTCGAGAGCATTTTTCCTTGGCGTTTGGAGTAGGATGGGTGCCCCCCGCAGGCCCAAACAGCGCAATACCGCAGAGTTAGAGAAGCGAAAAGGTAAGAGTTTTGTGTGCTGGCGTTTGACTTGGCTTGGTCGGAGTTGTTGATTGCGGACAACCAAAAAATAAAAGACGAGCGAGCTCGATACGAAAGCTTTTTTTGTTTATCGATCATCCACGCGGTATATGATACCACAGATTGACAAGGCACACTCCCCATCGCGCACCAACACGTGAAAACTGCAGGATCGCTATCAAAGCGTTAACCTTTTCTTTTATTTTTCATATTTGCAAAATGGGTGGGGATAATTATGGTATTTGCCTATTAATAGTTCGGGAGAGACGCAAATTGTACCTAAAAGAGGCATCTTAGCTAGAATTCCGAGGCGATCTCAATCAATAGGGATATCGAGCGCCTGTTTTTGCATACAGCAGAGTGCAGCAAGCCACTATATAAACGCTTACCACTCAGCCTAGCAAAGCATGATGTTCTTGACGAAATCCTCGAGCTCACAAGCCTGCTTCTTTCTTTAATTTTTTAATAAAACAAAAGTGTTTTGCTTGGTGAGGACTTAACTAACTGTACTTGGCGGCCGTGATTTCATTATTCTCTGTTAGAACAGCGGCGATTGGGCAGGAGTATCGAACCATAACACGTACGCTACCCCTATAAAGTACTACCACAGCCACGTGACCAAAAGCCGTCACGAAAATCAGACAGCCTGTCCTTTACTTCTCTCATCACAGGAAAAAACGGATGAGAAGAAAAAAAAAAGAAACAAAAAACGCCTTTTTCGGTGAAAAAACAAACATAACAAAAAACGGAGCTACATATATACACACAAGAATACATACATGAAAAATGATTTAATAAAAAAAAAATGCCACTCTCTCCTAATTAAACCACAAGCAAAAACGAGATATGCATATACACACCCTAGACGTTACCCTGTGTAACACATGACAATTATTCGAAGAGGGAGACGACGTACAACATGAACGACGGGCAAAACATGAGAAAATAATAAACGAAAGACTGGCAACGTGGCGACTTATCAAGAGAAGAAACGACTTAGAACATGAACGACGGCCGAAACACGAGAA
Organism: Saccharina japonica; assembly: GCA_008828725.1. Classification (NCBI taxonomy): domain Eukaryota; class Phaeophyceae; order Laminariales; family Laminariaceae; genus Saccharina; species Saccharina japonica. The sequence continues at coordinate 299,637 of MEHQ01001314.1, forward strand.
ATAATAACGAAGACTTGCAACGTGTGACGGTATCCCTCCCGCAGCCCAGGTTTATCTCTTCTTCTGTTTGGTGTTGAAACACACACACGATGTGGGTTGTTTATGTGGCGCTACCACCATTCTCGTGGGGTCAGCAAAAACGGCGGTAATCTTCAAGCGACCAGCAGCCGGAGGACCCACACGATCTCTCTTTGAAAGATACAGAATAATGAGCGCGGCTGCGTCTAGTAGGGAGGACCTGGTATTCCACAACAACAAAATAGAATAAACAACAAGAAAAAAAAGGCAAGAATTGAAGGAGAAATATAATTATATATATTAAAAAATTTAAAAAAAAAACAATCATCTGCGTTCATAGTAATATATATGACATCCAATACTGCTGCTGCTGGTCTACATTTCGTTTGGATTCTTCACGCTGTTTCGGGCAAGGAAACCTCGGTGAGGCCGGCACATTACACTCATCATGTGTCCCGAAAATAAACCCCAGCAATCCAACACACTCAACTCACGATCGATTTTTTTGTTTGCCATATCCAGCTCGTCCATCATCATTATAATGATTCATTACCAGGCGACTGCTGGTAACACTATTTCAATATCACAATACGAAATACCAAAACATGAAGATGGACATTGTGTGTTTCTTCGTATGTACATACAGGAGAAGAGAAAAAAAAAACGTCGTAGCCTTTGAGATGGTTGTATTAGTCGGACGTATTATATGTTTCGTATAATATGATTACGTATTCCGTTTTTATTCGTTTCTCGTTCAAGATTCCAACACCAAGCTCTCTAAAATACAACACGTGCGAATAAATTAATTAATCGTTTTTCTATTGTGCTATTTATTCACATCTTCTTCCACGCATTTTCGTATACTGTATTCGGTACGCCTACAGAGTAGTGACAAATCATATGCTAATGCATAGTAGATCTCCTAATGTAGTATAGCTATTTAGGCACTTGCGTTGGCTAAGGATATGTTTACGACGGCCTCAATCAACTTGTACTCTTTCCAAAACCACAGCATCCGAGTCACCTATTAATAGAGCCTTTCCAAGCTCAGCATCACGCCGGGCCGCGAGCCCAACTAGAAGTCTGACCAAGTACAGTATCCCAGCACTGACCACTGGCATAGGATTCGGTTAGGCTAGCGTTCTGCCCGTCGGGTGTCGGCTTCAGCACCAAGCACAAACCCGCGTAAAAGATTTACCATCAAGTTTGGTCCACCCCTCGGTACGTATATACCAGGTATGGCCTTATTGTTTTATTTATTCCCCCCCCCTTCCCCCCCCCCCTACCTGTTCGGAAGGAACCTCGAGTGAGGCGGTACTCCATGTCCTGAGCTCCTCAGCAGCCTCACGATCGCGCCAGTTGCTCCCCCTCGGCCACGTCCTTGCTCACCTTGACACATGTGCAGCATCGACGTACTCGAGCGGTGGGCGCCCACATCGTCTTTTCGACATGGATGTCCGAAAACCTCGATCGCCTGCTCGGCGTCCGCGCGGATGGTTGCGGAGGTTGTTCGGAGGGTTTTGTAAGGGTAAGTTTTTTTTTTTTTTTTGAAGGCGGGGGTGCGGGAGCAGGTGGGTGCGATTTCATTGCTGCGTGGCCATAGTCGTATGCACATTCGGGGGGAGGGGCGGGTGTTGGGGAGGGCGGGTCCGTGTGTGGGGGTGAGGCGTTGCGCAGCGGGTTGGGGAGGCTGGCGGGGGCCGGGACCGAGGACGGGAAGGGGGTGTTGGGAGAGTGATACTTCATGTCATTGCATGGCCGTACGCAGTCGTAGAACCATACAGTAGCACATGCTTGCACCAAGAAGCCTCGAAACTCGTCGGGAGGTGTTTCTGCGCGAGTCGCATGGGAGGTGAGCTGTTTTCCCTTACGTAACAACCGCTTTTCGGGGAACTTTCTTGCCTACAGTATGCTGCAGTATCGAGACAGCCCGTCCAACGATTGCTTTTTACTCTGGTGCGGCCACTTCCAAGACAGCAATGTATACTATGTAACTGTCTCGTGGATGCCTTACATTAAACGGGTGTAACACTACACCTACACACCACGTACGCATAGAAGAGGGGGGAGGAGAGCGGTACCATTGTAGGCGTTGCGAATTTTTTCGCCTCGAAGGGCCGCAAGTACAGAATGTCACTGGCCACGCGCGTACTACTAAAATCTCGACCACTAACATGGTTTATCCAGGTGGTTTATAATACGTCGAAGGCCAAGAAGACTTCGACACATTTATCAACGACAATTGTTGCGCGACGACCGTTAGTATCATAATCAGACCCACTACACAAACCTATAATTCAGTATGTTTTACTACAGTAAGCCATACCTGGTCCTGATACTATTACAGAGGACCATAGCTAAATATCATATAATAGACAAATATTGTCCAGTAAAATAGCGCAAATATTATGTGAAAGTTTTTTGGTGCACCGTACGTCCTATTTACTATTAATAGTGTCTTAACTAGTGTTTCATCTATAGTCCCCCGTAATATGTTCCCCGTACTAATAAATCATTTGGGGGGTGCATGTGGCTGTGCATGGCGAGGAGCGTGGTTGCGAACGACAGCACCTCCAAGCAGACATCACGTGAGACCTACAGCGACGAGCTTGAATTCCTGTCTCATTCCGGCCGCACCGCGCCGCCGCCCCCACCACCACCACCACCGCCCCCCCCCCCCCCCCCCCCCCTCCTTAGCCACCGCAAGATTGCCTTAGTTTTGCCCGCTATTACTTACTGAGGACGCATACATAGTAAATAGGACCAAATATTGTTTGGCTAAAAAGAGGACGAATATATACGTAGGCGTGTTTTGTCTGTACCGTAGCGTATGATACTATTTTATATTACATGGTCTCTCCTAATCATAACCAATAAACCCAGCAACAAACAGCAAAACACACACCACGAAACCCTAATACATCCAAACACACAAAACATATTTGCTATTATTAATAGTAGCTAATTAATCATACGTATATCGTCCAAGTCCACTTAAACACCACAAAAAAAAAAAAAACCTCACACTTCGCTAGACACAACACAGGCATTTAAGTCAAGGCACACTCGTACACACAAACATACGATACACACAACTGAGCCACAAAAAACACACACACAAACACACACCTGTAACCCCTTGGAAGACTCACGCTGTTTGGGCCACTTATTACTTGAAATTTAGAGTCAAACATGAGAGTCGAAATTAGAACGGTCAAATATCTGGGGTACGTATGTGCAGTTCAAGCAGGCAGCAGTAAAATGGGTTTTAAGTCAACACAAAAAAACAAAAAAAAACAAAAAAACACAAAAAAACAACAAAAACACACAAAAAAAACACACAAAACACACAAAACACACAAAACACACGCCAAAACACCGCAAAATCACCACAAAACACACACACAACACACACACCGCCTCTCCCACCCACCACCCACCCACCACCCACCTGCGCCAGCAGCGCCTCCAGCGCAACGCAGGCGCCAAAAAGGGCGCTGGAGCAGAGGGGCCATGCTGGGTCTCAGGGCGTCCAGCCATCCCCGTCTGCGGACACTCCCTCCAACCGCGGCCAAAGCCGCCACCACGCCGCGTCGCCTCTCCTCCTCTGTCGTCCTGAGTAGACGAAGATCAAGCATTATGTATATTAAACAAAATTAAAACAAACAACAGCTGTTGAGCCTCGCAGCGATTTCGTCGAATCATCTTTGCTATGCTGCAGTGTATACTTGTTCTTCGATCGCGCGCTACTTACGGTTTTATTATGTCCTCATGTAGGATGTACATCCGTATGAGGGCGGACACAATCTGAGGCTGCATAATGATATGCACGAGAGTACGTTATAGAATAGTGTTTTTTATGTATTTCGTCCGGAAGCACATGGTTATCTCGAAGTCCACAAGGGACGCAAACAGGCAGAGCCAGCAAACAGCGCATTGCAGTGTGGTCACTCGGCTTGCCACCCTTACTTTGGAGCGACGCTCCAGTACTGGCCTCCACTTCCCTCGCCTCCTTCACTTCTACCTCCCCCGTTGGATACCCCCTTGCCCCCCCCATTAAAAAACCACCCTCGCTTCTGAACCGAGACAAACAAAATGAAAACCCGAAACGAAACGAACACTCAACCAAAAAACAACGCAGAACAAAAAATATCTCCCCTCCCTCACCCCTGCCCCCCCCTCCCTCCCCTCACCCCCCCCCCCCCTCCCTTCCCCCTCTATCCATCCACAAAATTCGTCATCATCGCCAGCACGTGCGCCAAAAACCAACCAAAAAAAAAAAAAAAAAAAAAAAACTCTCCTTCTCCCCTTTCCCCCCCCTATCTGCCAGGTATATGGTCATACGACTACGGCCGTGCCAGCGAGATGAGTATCCCCCCCCGCCCCCCTCACGCGCTTCGCTTTCCGTGTTGCCTGCTCCGTCCCGGCACTGAAGGATGCGAGGCATTACAGTCTACATCCCTACAGCCATGGATAAACACGCAGTACACCTTCCCCCCCACGCCCCTCTCTTCCCTCGCTTCCTCCCTCCCCTCTCCTCCAACCCCCCCCCCCCCCACTCTCTCACGGCGCTTCGCGCTGGCTGCTAGCATGTCTGCCTGGTCCGACGCAAACCCAAACACGTTCACCCAGGCATTGTAGGGATGCGACGGTCTGATGGTCATACGACTACGGCCCATCGCATAAAATATGAAGTAACACACCCCACCCCCCCAACCCTTTTCTCACCCACAACAAAATGGTCATCATCGCCAGCATGTACATCCGCTCGTCGCGCTCCACCGCCACATCATCCCGCCGCGCGTGGTCCAGCACTTCCACGCTCGCCTCCACCTCCGATGCGCGGCAGGCCAGCAGGGCGGCGTCGCTAGCAGGCCGTGTCGGCGCGGCCGGGGCGGCCCCTCTCACAGGCTCCAGAAACAGCTCTACCGCCTGCCTCCCACGTCGTGGCGAGGGCGCAGAGGCCATGAGGTAGGAGTGCAAAGAGGTCGAGGTTGCGCGGCCAGGCGAGGCTTCGATGTCGAGGCCTTCTTCCTCGCGGTAGAGGCGGATGGCGCGGTCGGCCGACCGGCCGCCCCCCTCCCTGAGGTGGTAACGTGGTACGTTGGTTGTGGCTGGTGGTGGTGGTGGTGGATGTAGTGTAGGTAGTGGTGGTGGTGTGGTATGTGGAAGCGGGTTAGTTTTGTAGCCGCTAGTGTTATTTGGCCAATCCTATAGCGATGGCGGCTGCGTTGGTAAGCGGTACCATAGTAGCGGTGCGGTAGTGGTAAGTGGTGGCGGTAGTCGGTAAGTGTAGCGGTAGTGTATGATAAGGATGTGTTGCCCCTCGCTGAGGTGGTATGTGGCTGGTGGTGGGGGTAAGCGGTGGCGGGTTAAGTGTACGTAAGCGGTATGATAATTATCTTATAGCGAGCGGGTGATGGCGCGTATCATTAGTGGTGGCGGTGGTTGGCTAGCGTAGAGTTTTAGGTAGCTATAGCGTTAGTTATCGGTGGCGATAGTGCAAAACGTTGCTTAGCGTTCGCGCTTTTGAAAGGGGACGATACGGTGGTGGCGTGGCATTGGAGTGGGTACCGCAGTAGCAGTCCCAGTCGCAGTTAGCATTAGCGCGTGCTCGAGTCAGACACAAAAACAGCTTTGCTACGCTACACACCAGCATTAACAACAACAACACCACACCACCATCACCACCAACGACGCCAACCACAACAGCAACGACAAATTATCGCTTCATACGAGAATAAAAACGGCCTAAAGGCTTGCTGCCAGTCGCTGTTGGGAGAAGAAATTATAATAAAAAAAAAACAAGGAAGAGACGGTCTTCCTCTCCTCCTCTCTCACCTCCGAGTCTCGCGCAGCGCCCTCAGGACTGGTTTTGTACGGCTGCCGCTCCCGTCGGCTCATAGCCGCCTCCTTCATCTCCATGATTTCGGTCTACGCCTCGTCCCGTATCGTAATTTGACAACAGGAGCCAACAAAAGCAACAATAACAACAATATCAGCATCGCCTAACATCAACAACAACAACAACAACAAACCTGTCCAGCGGAACGATCGTCGTTCGTTACAACGCAACAAACCATTCCAACACATTTTAGCACCCCCGAGTCGCCTCACGAGGCTTCTTAGTGGATGCCAGCCTCACCCTGCATGCGATTCGCCAAAAACTCACGCTGCTTCGCGCGTTGATGAAGCATCGATCAACAACTAGTACATCTCCCTTGTCTCTGCTACAAGTAGGAATGGCTGCTCCGCTCTCGACAGGGATGACGTGGTCAATGTCACATTACTAAGGCAACAAACAAATAAGTAAACCCCCCTACCCCCCCCTCCCCCTCGCCTTCCTCGTCAACAATCTTCTGGGCTCTTTGCCCCCCCCCTCCTCCCTATGGTCATACGACTACAACCATGCACGACACGAGTACCCGCCCCCCCCCCCCCCCAATCCTCCCTCCTAGCCCTTCTCGCTCTCTATTGGCGTGACCGCTGCATCCTGATGCTGCTGCTGTGCTGCTGCTATTGCTACCCCTCTCGTGTCTCTTTTCCTCGTCACCTTTACCCTCACCTCTGCTCCAGGAGACAGTGCGCCAGGATGGCCATGTCGAAGCACTGCCTGTTGGGAGGGCTGTCCTTAAAGGCCTTCGCCTGGTGGTGGCGAGCGAGCGAGTGAACGATGTCCAGAAAGACCCACCACCACCACCACCACCACCACCACCATTACCACCACACAGCGTCAAACGACAGAGACAAAAACATAAAAGAAACAAAAAATAACACGCAGGGGCAACAAGAAAAACGCACGAAAAAAAAAAACGAAAACGAACAGAACAGCAACAACACAAAAGAGGAAGCAAAGAAAAAACGAAAGGAGCAAGAAAAAAAACAAAAAAAAACAAGCATTAGTAGCTTTCGATGATGAGGAATACACGACACGGTCGGGGGCCAAAATGTCAACACCTTTAATCAAAAGCGTCGCGCTTGCACTATTGACGCCATGGGGTTTCCAAGAGAGGTACTTCGCGTTTATGATACTCGCGCGCGCGGGGGTGCTGCCGGCGTTGGCGCCTGTTTCTTCGTTCGCCAAACGCGGTCGCACGGGCTTCGACGGCATGGCAGGTGCTCCGGACAACATACCCGGAATTCCCACAAAAACGATGATCGAAATTCTGCTGCCGCGCTGAATTTTCAGCACAAGGGACTTTTGTATGCAGACAGGCCTATTAATAGGGCCATACCACAGACGGGAGGGGGGGTTGAATGGAACTACCCTCCCTCCGTCCCGGCATTGTAGGTATGCGAGGGACGGTTCCTTTCTCCAAGAGAAAAAAAAAAAACTCCCGGCCGCTACGAGTACATCTTCTCCACCAGCTCCCGCGCTCCCTCCCCCCTCCCGGACGGTGTCATTTCTTTAAAATAATAATGAAAAAAAAACGAGGGTTGCAATTCTCCAAGCAACACAAGAAACACCCTCTCTTTCGAACCTTCGGACAGTAGTAGTAACTACATCACCCCCCCCCACTCCGACGGTTACACTTGTCTAAAAAAACAATAAGAAAACGACGGCGGCTACACTCCTTAAACTATTTCTGTAAATCTCTTCCGCTCTCTCTCCCCCCCACCTCAATGCCTGTCTGGCTGGTGGAAACCTTGTGTGGAATCGTCCCGGCATTGTAGGGATCAGAGGGTCCATGGTCATACGACTACTACGGCCATGCACGACATGAGTACACCTCCCCCCGTCTCTCCTCCCCCTCCCTCCCCTCCGCCCACCTCACCCCCCCCCTCTCTCTCACACACACACCTCGTTGAAGAGTCGAAGGGCGTCCTCCGGGTGTGCGAAGTCGAGGCAAGACTTCATCCCGACCTTGTAGATGTGGGTCAGCCCGAGCCCCCTCTCGCCGTGCTCCTCCTTCACCTGCGCCAAGAGGTTCATCGACTCAAGAAGTCCTGTTCGTTCTCGGATTCTCTTGTCCGGTCGACTCTCCTAGTGAACTAGAGCATAGCCGTAGGAGGGAGGACCTCGGGAAATATGGGGAATTGGCGGAGAGGGAGACGAAGACACCGGGAAGGGCAAATGGCAATTGAGGGAGGGGATGTTAGGAGGGGTGGAAGCGGGGGGAACAGGAGGGGGGCGAGAGGGGAGGGCGGAGAGGGGAAGAGAGGGGGGCGGGTGAAGGCGCAGCGCAAAAGAAAGCGACGAGCTTTCCGCCCCCGCTCGTTCAACGTCAGGAGGGAGCACCAGACATGGAACTTTAGCGTCGCACGGTGTAAGTGGTTATCCCGTTTGGTGATCCCCGTGCAACAAGGACACGCGGGAATAATTCCTGCGAGAGTTCGCATTTACTGTACACAGCAGCTGAAGTTGCACGGATTCGGGAAATCGACATTTCAGCGGGATTTTACGGCACGGGAACGGAAAGCCACGGGAAAACAGACGTTTCCATGTCGACTGTTTGGATGGGAATGGGAAATCACGATTCCCACGGAAACCATTCGGGTGAGAATGGCACGTCAATAGTTCCACGGGAACTGTTTGGCTGGGACTGCGGGAACGGTGTTTACAAGGGAACGGGAAAACATCCCGTACACCGTGATATCCCGCGGGATTTTTTTCCAGCGGTAAAAACCAGGAGGACTGCCCTGCAACTGCCGTAACTTTCTAGGCTTTTCACGGTGTAGCACCGAACCGTGGTGCGGTCATTCTACTTGAAGAATCCTCCGGTGCGGTGCGGTGCGGTGCGGGTTTCAGAATTATAATACCGTACGGTGCGGTGCGATGTCGCTTTTGTTTTTTCAAGGGCTTTAGCCAAAATCAAGTACACTTGGTCACTTTGGTGCCAAAAACAGGTACTACACAAAAACCAAGTACAAATCACACGCTAGGACACCTCTCATTGGCCAGCCTCACATCGTACCTGATTTTGGCATGAAATGGTCAGGTACACCTGGATTTGTCTACTTTGTTTAGCTTTCAACTGATTTTGGCGAATTTTGAGCCAATGAGAGGCCATACGTACACTGTCTCCTATACGCCCGACACGAAGACATCACCACACTACCTGGTACTTATATACGACCCGCCACAACGACTACAGAACGTATCATACGCGCGCATACAGCACAATGGACCAGTTGTGATATACCAGGTATTACGTACTACTGCTTGCCGACACGGTACGGAAAGTGGGCAGTTCAGTCTCAAATTAACCCTTTTAGAACTGCAGTCCCGTTTTGGGGACAATCCACACTAATTCTAAGTAATTTGTCCCCAAAACGGGACTCCAGTCCTTTAAGGGTTAACTCGATATTTTGTTCGTATGCTATCAATGTGGCTACGACTATATACATACGTACCTGGTACAAGAATACGGAAATACACGTCGTAGGAGTGAGTGTGATCACGAAATCAATGAAAGCATACGACAGGTATTGATACCCTTACTGAAAATAACATACAACATTTATCAAGAGTTTGGAGGACACACACATTCGCTACTGTATCGTTCTGCTGTTCAGGCGCAAATTCAAAAGTATGTGTGATTATTTCTCACAGCCAAAAAGTCCTGAAAAACACCGTTCGTCGCGTGCGTTTTTTACTTGGTTTTAATATATACCTGATTTTGGCTCAAATGGATCAGGTATACCTGATTTTGGCAGTTGCACTTTTTTTAATTAAAAATGTTGAAATGCGTCAAGCTGTGAGTACGATCGATTTTCATACGGTGCGGTACGGTTTAAAACCGTAGGGCGCGGTACGGTTCGGCAAAAACCGGCGAAAACCGCACCGCACCGTATATAGCTGCAACTTAAAACACCTTGATTATAATGTTCCTAAGGCCTTCTCACGGTTTCATTTTGTCAGCGACGAATGGTGCGGTTCTGTGCATATATATATTTTTTTAGATCGAACGATGCGGTGCGGTTCGGTTCGGTAAAACCGCACCGAACCGGACCACACCCTAAGAAAAAAACGAACCGTGAAAAATGAAAAAGCCTTGATAAAAACTTTAATATTTTCATATTTTCCAGGCACGTGCCCATTTATTGTAGATAGGCACGCGTAACGAAACATACACTGAGTGAAAATACAAAATATCTGTACGTCGTACAGCAGCTGCTTGTCTACCAGATCTCCAAATGCCTGGTATTCATGTATTCATACACATCGCACCCTAAGAGTGCCTCATGAGTTTACCTTGTCTGCCCTTGGGTATAAAACTGGCCGTATGCATGATCACGATCACATGATCGCATCTCACATCACCGAGCTACGACCTCGTAAGCTTTAGCGCTGCGTACGTACGTACAATACGACTATGCAACACGAGCACCGTACACCGGTATACCGAGTACCGGCCCGCTCATAAGAAAGATCTCACAAGGAAGTCAGGCTGAAAAATGGAAAAACGCGAGAGAAAGCTCTCAGCCTATGATATGGAAGAAGTCAGCGCCAAAGCTTTGAAGTTGACTCCTTCCTCCTTCCTCCTTCCTGTGTCTGGCCTCGGCCCACGGCACCATTCATGGCGCACCATGTATCTACTATTAATAGTACAGCAGTAGGGAAAGCATCTTCTCGGGGAACCGAAATAATAAATCGCAACATATTGGTAAGAAAGTGTGTACTTTCGCGCGCGCCCAGAATAAGAAAGTTAGCCTTAAGCCGGATTCCAGGTTTCTTGTGAGAGGGCCGGTACTATATACTACCACTATATACTGCTCTGTAGCTGTGTGTAACAGCAGTATGTACCCGTGTGATAAGCATCATGTCAAAGCTGGTCCTCTTGTAGCTTGGTATACCAGTAGGCTACAGCAGCAGTAGGTACAGGAGAGCGGGGTGTGTGCGTCGAGCATGATTGCTCATTACTCGTCGCCATACCACGCGAGCACTGCTGCTGTAGATTTACTGCTATACTTGTACCGGTAGACTCAAGTACACACAGCACGCACAGCGGTCGACTGCTGTCTTCTCTCGGTATATACTGATGTGCTGCTGCTGTGTGCTGCTCCCGCAGCAGCAGGTCCAGTGTATGAATCATACCCGGTACCCGTTTTTTTTTTTTTTTTTTTTTTTTTTTGTCCATCCCATTTATTGTCTTCGCCCTTCCTTTCTTTCTCCTCCCTAGTCGTAACTCAGATCCGGGGTCACAAAGTGGGCTCCTCTCCCTCCTCCCCCACTACGGTTCTTGCCTTGCATTTTTATCGCGAGAAGACTTCAGCCTTTCCTTCCCTCGTCGACTCGCATCGAATTGTTACACAGCAACAACAACAGCAGCAGTACTCGTAGTACTGGTGCAACCACGGAAGGCAGGAATGTTTTTTGTTTTTTGCAGTCAGGAGTAGTTTCAGAAGAAATTTCACGCCGCACCCCGGTCACATATCGCAAACTCAGCATTCAGCATGCACCAGCACTATGATAGCAAGATCCGCATCCGGGTACATTCACAACATCTTCAGCTACAGAAACAAACAGAAACGACATGCAGTACGAGTATGTCATCAATTATGGAACGACGTTGAACGTGAGTATGCTTACTGCTGCTGCGCTGCTGCTATAGTCTATGTCGTGCTGTGCGCTGTGCATGTAGTTTGCGCATGTGATCCGTGCCCCCTGCCGTCTGCTCTCCCCGCACATGATCTCGGCGAGCCGTTTTTTTTTTTTTGCGATCTACAAGATACAAGAGTAGGGAGCAGAGGCAGGAACGTCAGGAGCAAGAGATACATACGTAGCACACGATTGGGCTTTATCTTCCAACGTCACCGCTGCCACTGCAGCATCAGCTACTGCCTGTGCTACTACTCCGTAAGAACCAGAGTGCTTGCAACTATTGCTACACTCCGCTTGTAAGTAAGTATGTGCTGCTGCTGCTATGGTCGACGTTGTGTGCTTCCGCTGCGTGTGCTGTTTTCATGTTTCGCGTCATGATGCGGCGTCTCATGATGCCAATCATGATCTCGGAGAGAGAGCGCAAAACAAACAGCTGGGGGGGGGGGGGGGGCGAGGAAGGCATAGGGCTGCCTCTCCTACTCCAAACTCCGCACCTTTCCTCCTCCGTCTGGCTCCTCGTCAGCGGCGGCACAGGACCTCTCGATCTGATCCTCAAGCGTCGCCTCGCGAAGGGCATCAGCTGCCCCGCCTCGCTGCCTTGCACAAAGCCAGCAGCACCAGCGTCCAACTCCTCCTCCTCCTCCTCGTCGCTGATGGACAAGCCCACGTCCTGCTGCGCGTCCAGCGTGCCGTCGTCGGCCATCGCCCCACCTTCCTGGTCCTCCTCCTCCTCCTCCTCTTCCTCCTCCTCCGAGATGCCCAGCAACTCGCGGGCTTCTAGCCCCCCCCCTCCCCCTCCCTCCAGCCCGTTCAAGAGATCAAACAACTTGTTTTTTTTACCGCCGGTGGCCATGTTGCCGGCGGCGGCGGCGTTGTCCACGGCCTTGTTTCGTTTACTGTTCCTACCTTTCTTGCTAGGTTTAATGCTGGCAGCAGCAGCAGCAGCAGCAGCAGCAGCAGCAGCAGCAGAGCCGTCGACACCTTCGTTGCTGCTGCTTCCCTCGTCTACCACCGCTCCGTCCTCTTGGAATTCCAAGGTGGAGCCTGCCCTCGCCTGGCGGCACGCCACGGAGACGCCGCAGTAGTCCCCGAGCACCCGGCGCGGTGGCCGTCGCTGCCAGCCTGCCGCCGCCGCCGCCGCCGCACACGACGAGCTTGTCGTTTTAGGACGCGGCCGCACCGTCCCGCCGCCAGAGGGCCTCCAGCTGCCACCGACACCTCCGCTTACCCCCGCGAACCCTTCCGTTCCCCAGCTCTGCAAGCTCCAGCCGCACGCCAGGAGCGTGCATGCTCTGCTCATGCGGTCTGGTCGCCTGAGCCGACGTCGCTCTCGTGCCACCAAGCGCTCGGAAGGAGCGACACCCACCAACGCAGCAGCAGCAGCGGTAGCAGCAGCAGCAGCAGCATGACAATCCTCTCTCCGCGCGGAAGAAGAGGTCATGCGGCAGGCCGAGCCGTCGCGATCGGCCGCGTCCATGACTTTCCCCCAAGATTTATCTCCTCCTTCCTCGCTGGTGGTGCTGTTGCGAGCTGTCTCTAGCACCTCAGGTGCTGTCTGTAGACTTCCAGGAGTGCAGGGAGGTCAACAACACCCACCCTTCTCTGTGGTGTGCGTGGTGTTTTCCACGCACGCCAAAAAATATGCGGGCAAAAAAATGAAATGTCAGGAAGGCGTTACTATTTATGCCAAAGAATGGGGATCGGGGTTGTTTTACGGAGATGCTGTTGTTGCTGTGCGCGCTCCCATGGCTCCGGGATTGTTCCAGTTTGCTCTTGCTTATCGGCAGAGAGAGGCCAATGCAAGCCGCGGTTCAGGTTTCAGGATGGACGTGGAGCGGTAGTGGCGGTTGCTTGTAGAGGCTTGTGAGAAAGGGGCTATAGGGAAATTGCAAAGAGAGAGAGATAGAGAGAGAAAGAAAGAGGGAAAGGGTCTTGAGATGGTGGAGTTCGTCATGGACAAGAAGGTGGATGAGCTCAAGAAGATATGGAGTAACAAGCGGCAGCTAGCGTTCCATGATTGCCCTGTCCGCCCTCGTGATCTGGAAATCGCTCATGGTGGTCACCAAGTCGGTAGAGCCCCGTGGTCGTCGCCCTGAGGTAAGGGAGTGGAGTTCAGAGATTGATGATGCGGAAATTTGTTGGCATGGTTGTATTCTACGCACTCGGTCCATAATGTAAGGAACGTTTGAGTTTGAACATGAACATACTAGCGTTCCTTATAATTTCGGACATATCGGTTTAATATACCATGTTTACCACCGGGAGCAAGCGAGCAAACGTGTGTTCATGTTTACTCACTTTGCCTTGCTTTTTGCTTGCTTTCTTTCCCAGCTCCCAGCCAATCATACTCTCCGCAATCAGCATGGGTCGGAGGAATAGTCGGAGAAGTTGCCAACACCGAGTCCCGTACGAACGCGTGTCAGGTTGTGAACGAACATGAGTTGTTAGGGAAGACGTAACTCTTTATATGCCGGGAACGGGGATCGGGGTTGTTACACAAGGTGTTATCGTTGCTCACAGGCTCGTCACCGTGCTCGTTGTTTCTGCTCTTGCTTGTCGGCAGAGGGGCCAAGACAAGACGCGGTGCAGGTTTCAGGCTGAAAGGGGAGCGGTAGTGGCGGTTGCTTCTACATATATAGAGGTTTGTGAGAGAGGGGCTATAGAGAACGTGCAAAGAGAGAGAGATAGAGGGAGGAAGGGAGAGAGAGGGCCTTGAGATGGTGGAGTTCGTGGACAAGCAGGTGGATGAGCTCAAGAAGCTGTGGAGCAACAAGCGGCAGCTGGCGTTCCAAGGCCTTCACCTGGCCATGATTGTCCTGTCCGCCCTCGTGATCTGGAAGTCGCTCATGGTGGTCACCAAGTCGGACAGCCCCGTGGTCGTCGTGCTAAGGTTCGTAACGGAGTGGAGTTCAGAGCTTGATGGTGGGGAAATGATGGCAATTGGTTGTATATATGCGGCGTGCTCGGTCCAGAATGTAAGAACCGTTTGAGTATTACTACGAATGAATACCTGAACGCCCCTTATAGTTTGGGACAGAGTGCTACCTGGTCTACCAAGGGTGGCAGCGAGCAAGACACGTGTTTGCTGTGACTTTGCTTTCTTCCCCAAGTCGATCATATGCTCCGCAATCAGCATGGGTCGGAAGAATAGTCGCTTAGAGAAGTTTTCTAACGCCGAATAGTGTCAGACTGCTGTTGTTCGGATGTTGCCAGAGCGCCAGTCAGATAAGCTCGAGAAAAAACGATGGAAGTGGGGACTATCAACTGGCAAACAATTAGTAAACGCAACCAAGGCTCTCGGTCGGAAACGATGTTGCAGATGTTTTTTTCACCTCCGTTCGTTAATAAATACGTGTGAAATAACGTATAAATACACGTACAGGCAGTACGCGCGATCGAAGTATTGCACTCAGCTACTCGTATGATCATAAAGATGAGTTTCGACGAAATCCTCGATCTCACAGCTGTTTTTTTTTTTTTTTTTACTTTTTAAATATATGAACACGCAAGGCAACAACAACAACACCTTCGACGAAGTTCCGAGCCCAATTTCTCCAAAGCAAGGCAAGGGAGGCGCACACATGGAAAATTGTGGCTCTGCTGGACAGATATCGACGAGATCTTTCCATAGACCCATCGCTCGGCGTCTGCTCCTTTTTTAGTTTTTTTTTTCTTCCCATTATCGAGAAAATTCAACCTCGAAATTAGTCCGAGGGGTGTGTTATTTTACTATTAATTAAATCAAGTAAGTATCTCCCGTGCTACAGCAGTACACGGTACACGTGCGCCGCTGTGGAGCAACCATACCTTGCTCCTACTCATACATACCTGGTACGCCATGTTCTACCACTATGTACCGAAATATAAGCACCGTTTGTATTACATCTTAATATAAAAAAATTGCTTATATTTAGGGACATAGTGGTATTCATTACGAGCAAATGAAAGGTTAAGGTTCTACGTAATGTTGAGGGCGCCCAAAAAGAGTACCTGGTAACCCATTTCGCGATGGCCGAAGCCTCTTTTTTTTATTCAATTGCATCACTTTTTTTGTAGAAATAGGTCTCATCGTCGACGCCATTATGGAGGTCGCCATCGCAGAGTGATGTCGGCCGTGTCGGGGTCTTGGACAGGTTTGAACCGAGGCCTTGACGGGCACTTTTCTTTCATATATGTGGCAAGGAGGTGCCTCCACAGAACCTCCCTCGCATCTCGCAAGGAGATATCTCATAAATACGAGTGGGGGAGCGGGGGGTCGTTCTCGTAGAGGATCCTAAACTCCCTGGTAGCGTTCTGGGTTTGTACTCCCGAACGTCAACCATATGAAGACCATCCATGATGGCAGGTCTCGTAGACCGGACGTTGGTTAACGTATCTTCATAGTTGGCAGTTGGCATTTGTGATCATAAGTTGACGATGTCTACGTACCCTATCCTCCACAAACGCGATTATTTTGTAGTGGACGGAGCCGTATTTCGAGGGCGTCTTGTCACAGGTTCCCACCGTCGCTGTCGGCATCCCTTGGCCCCCTTTGCAGTGCTGCTGCTGCTGCAATGTGTCTACCATGTAATAGCACGGTGTTAGTGGCATTCGTACTGCAGTGCGGTACGTAACGGGGACCTCCTATGTAACCCTTCGCCCCCTCCGTGCTTCTTCTACGACTACTATTCGTGTTGACGTATGCGACAGCTCTGCGGCAGGAGACTGAGGACTTGCTTTGCTGGCATCGTCTTCGCCCCCCTCCGCCCCGCGCCCCTTCCCCTCCCAACCCCCCCCCATTGTAGAGATGCGAGGGCCTATGGTCATACGACTACGGCCATGCATAAATGAAGTACACCCCCCCCCCTCCGTCTCGAAAGGGATGCGTGGTCGATGGTCAAATGACTAAGGCGAGCAACAAATGAGTACGCCCCCCCCCCCCCCCCCCCCCCCCCCCCCCCCCCCCCCCCCCCCTCCGCCGCTTCCCTCTACCGCCCCTCCACCGTTTCGGCTATGTGTTATGTTATCTTCACCCCCTGGGCATTTTTCGCAGTGAATCGATGGCGCCGGCAATTCAGCGAGGAGATATTTTGTTCCTCAACAACGGCGACGATCCTCTCCGGGCTGGCGAGGTGGTAGTGTTCAAAATCAAGGGCAGGGAGATTCCCATCGTGCACCGAATCATGAACGTCCACGAAAAGTGAGGACCTCTCTCTCTCTCTCTCTCCCCCCCCCCTCCCCACCAGCAAGCGACACCGGAAAACATAATCAAGCCATCCGACGTTGTCAATCTATCAGCAAGAAAGGAAGCACAAGGTGCCGAAGTCTGCCTCACAATTGTGTTTCTTGGTATGCTCGAAGTATAGGATTTCAGCTCACCCTGCGTGCGACTCGCGGAACACCCCGCGGCGTTCCGCGCTCGGTGCCAGCAATGTCGGCAGGGTCGGCGAAAACCCGACGTGCTATATGCGTCCCGGCATTGCACTTAGAGTGCGAGGGTGTATGGTTATCCGACTGCGGCCTGCAGACAATGAGTACCCCCCCCCCGTGCTCCGTCTCGAAAGGCATGCGTGGTCAATGGTCAAATTACTAAGGCAAACAACAAATGAGCCCCCCCCCCCCCCCCCCGGATGCTCCGTCTCGAAAGGCATGCGGGGCCAATGGCCAAATTACTAAGGCAAACAACAAATGAGCCCCCCCCCCCCCCCCCCGGATGCTCCGTCTCGAAAGGCATGCGGGGCCAATGGCCAAATTACTAAGGCAAACAACAAATGAGCCCCCCCCCCCCCCCCCCGGATGCTCCGTCTCGAAAGGCATGCGGGGCCAATGGCCAAATTACTAAGGCAAACAACAAATGAGCCCCCCCCCCCCCCCCCCGCCCCGCCCTCTCCGCCCGCAAGCACAGCAACAGCAACAGTACCTTCTCGGCTTGTATATAACGGGGCGAGGTCAACGCACGCGCTTTGTACGCGCCTATGTTGCTCGTGCAGGTATATAGCGGAGCTGTCTACCCGCCTGCTTGCATCCGGTCGTACATTTTTCCGGCAGTTTTTGTTTTGTTCTCGTTTGGCCCCCGCTCTCCCTCGTCTAACCCTCTTTTTTTTTGTGTGCGCCTGCCGCATATCATGGTGGAAGACTGTTACCCACCGTGGCCCCCCCCCCGCTGTGTTTGCCGGTTTGCCTGTGCGCCCTTAACGTCCCACAATCGTTTTACCGCTTATGCGCACGAAATTTTCCACTAGTGTTAATGCCCCCAAGAACCGTGGGATTCTCGCGATCGAAAAGTGTTTGGCGTGTTTTGTATCACTGCGGATGATCCTGGCCGGCCGTGCTTCGTTCCACACCCTTTTCGTCCACAAAACATTGGTTGCAGTTATCAAAGTTTCCGACCCCATCTGTACAATGTTAGGGGGGCATATATTACTGGGGGGGGGGCATAGTGAATAGGACCAAATATTGTGAGTAAAACTAGGTAAATATATAGGTTTTTGGGTGTATCGTAGGTCCTATGTACTATGGTCCTTGCCCGTAATAGTAAAATCAGAAACAAATATGGTTTGGAAACGTAGAGGGGTACCTTTTTTTGGGGGTCCAAAATGGGTTATTTATGCCCCCCCCCCCGCCGTCACTCCCCTCCTATAAATATATTATATTTATAGGTTGGGTTGGCGTCGGTTGGCAACGACGCTGTAAAACACGCCACTCGCTGCGTGAGCTAGACAACCAGGGTGCCGTTTTTTTTTGTTATTTTTTTTTTGGCCGCGTCACCAAAGCTGCGGTTTCGAGCTAGATCATTTGTGCGGGATGGAGAACCTTTGTTCCGCACAAGGCGAATGATCGTTTTCACGTAGTTAATATGGTAAGGCGTCCGCGAGGCCAGTTACATAGTAAAACCGCATTGCTTCTCCGCGAAGTGGCCACCACCAGAAATTAAATAACCTCATTGAAGCTGTCGTCCATATGAAGTCCGGCCTCACAGCGGCGGCTTCTTGCCAGATGCAGCTCACCCTCCATGCGACTCGCCAATACCTCATGCTTTCGCGCTGGTGCAAAGCGATATGTCTGCCTGCGTTTGTGGAAAAACCCAACGGCGCCTTCCGTCCCGCATTGTAGGGATGGCGAGTCGTCTATGCTCATAGACTACCCGCTGCACAACATGAGTACACCCCCCCCCCCCCCCCCGCCGTCATAACAATATTATGATAATTTATAGCTGGGTGGCCTCGCGTTGGCAACGACGCTGTAAAACACGCGCACTAGCTGCGCTGAGCTAGACACACCAGGATGCCTTTTTTTTTTGTATTTTTTTTTGGCCGCCTCACAAAGCTGCGGTCTCGAGAGTCATTTGTCCGGGGTGGAAACCCTTTGCTTCTGCACAAGGGAATGCGTCTTATCCACGTAGTGTTAATATGGTAGGCGTCGCGGAGGCCAGTTACATAGTAAAACCTCATTGCTGTCTCCGAAGCGCCACACACAGAAATTAATTAACTCATTGAAGCTGTCGTGCATATGCAAGTCCGCCTCAAGAGGCGTTCTGTTAGCAGGATGCAGCCTCCACCCTCATGCGAACTCGCCCAATAAACTCACCCGGTTTCGCGCTTGGTGCAAGCAATGTCGCCTGGTTGGTTGAAAAACCCAACGCGCTCCTCCCGGCATTGTAGCGATGCCGAGCCGCTATGTCATATAGACTACGGCTCCGTCACAACAATGATGTACACCCCCCCCCCCCCCCCCCCCCCCAATAGTGCTCCGTCTCGAAAGGGATGCGTGGTCAATGGTCAAATGACTAAGGCAAGCAACAAATGAGTACGCCCCCCCCCCCCGCAATAGGTTGTTTTTGCTTCTCGTTGTAAAATGAAACCGACAAATTAGCTGTAAAGCGTAACCGTCGTCGTCGCCGCCGCCGCCTCCGCCGCTGCTGCTTACATCGCCGTCCTGCGTGTGTTGTTCCCCGTGGAATCGATGCTTCCCCGCGCCATCAGACCTGACGGGACGATATCCGTGCTCACGAAGGGGGATAACAATGAGGTGGGCTACGCGGTAGTTTGCTATCGTTGCCTTAATTGTTTACCATTGCCGAAAATTCGTCTCATTGCCACCATTTTATGGTTATCAAACCCACAAATACCGCCATTCAATCATTCCGTTTTATACATCGTCTTCATCACCATCGCCATCATCATGCCACCAGTACTACCATGACCATCATCATGATTGCTGCGTTACCACCTATCACCAATACCACCGGTACTATCGTCATGCTGTCCACGGTTGCGACGTCATCGGTACGTACCACACTTCCCAATGCCATCGTTAGTACCGCCGTAACTATCAGCTGCCTTGCCTCGCACTGCCTTGCTTTAACTTGCCTTGCTTTGCTCCGTTCGGCGTTGCGTTGCGTTGCCTTGATCTGATCTACTCTCCTTTGCTGTGCTCTTCATTGCATTGTTCTGCTCTGAACTACTCTTCTCTGCTCTGCTTTGCGTTGCTCTGCTCTGATCTAATACATTCTGCTCTACTCTGCTTTTCTATGCTCTGCTCTGTGTTGCTCAGCTCTTCTATTTTCTGCTCTGCGCTGATCTACTCCGCTCTGTTTTGCTTTGGTCTGGTTCGCTCGGCAGGTGAACGACCGAGGGCTATACGTCCCGGGTCAAATGTGGCTCAGTCGGGAGGACATCGTGGGCAGGGCGCGTGGGACACTCCGCTATGTGGGCATGGTGACCCTTGTCCTCAACGATTATCCGCTGCTCAAGTGAGAACGTTGTCAAAACGGGCTCGGCGCCCGCTCCGCAGTACCTGGTATACCGATATATGCCGTACATAGTATACCAGGTACGTAGCAAGAGACGTAGGCGGCGCCAGAGGTCTAGTATAGGGTAGTGTATGGGTCCACGATTTATGGGTGTTTTTGTGTTCCATGTTTGGGTGGGTGGGTGGNGTGGGCGAGCGGGCGGGTGGCGCCTTGAATCTGTAGTCAAGGCGAAGTTTTGAAGTCTCGGCCTTATTTTTACACACACACCCGGCCTTCCCGGTTTTACATTGCGGGGCCGGGTTTTTACCTGCCCCCGCTGTAAACATGCTACGATGACTTTCCACCGCACGACACCTAAATTGGTGCTATCCTGGGTCGGCGCTCGTCTCCCGTTTGAAGAAAAGGCGTCATATGTACGCACAAGACGGCACGCTCAAAAACACGTCGCGCACGGCAAAAAAATGGTGTTATTAATAAGGGTCGTTCTTAATGACCGGTATCTTATTTTAGTTTTCCTGAAGTTTTGGCTTCTGACTGAAAATCAGAAAGAGGAGTTTCTTGACCACAATGAGCTACTCGTATAGTAGCTCGTTGAAATAGTCATCCGCCCGACACAGAACCTTCACCACAGCAGCCGCGCCGGCGGAAAATCATGCGCACGGCGGTGGCTCAACTGGAGTCGGCCTGGCTCGAAGGCAGGCAGGCACCCGTGCCTCGGATTGTGAATCCATCAGCAAAACTCTTCGCGCGACGACGCCCAACGCGGCAAGATTATCAGTTATAGCTCAGCGAGTCGAGTCGCTCGGCTACGTCAGTGCGTCGTCTCCGCTAGGTCGACGAAGAGAGCCCACAAACGCACTGCGCTTTCTGCGATCGGCCATGGCCTGTGAACAGCCTTGGGAATATAACCCGGATCAGTCTTGTGCGCTCGCAAGTGGTGGCACGGCTCAAGCGGTTACTCCTACGGTGCAGCGGCTGCCCGATGATTCTACACCCTCTTTTATGCTTTTCCCGAAATATTTTCGGGTTTTCCCGACGAAAAACGTTTCTCAAAAAACGTAAAAATGCATTTTTTCCCGCGGTTTAGTTTTCAGCTGAAAAAACAAAACGAAATTTCGTTTTTTTGTTTCCCGAAATGAAAAGTAGCGTTAAGATCCACCCTAAGTACTCAAAAATATACAAAAGTGATGCTGTACTCGTAGCTGATTTTTTACTGTAGCTCGGTTTCCGTTGTTTTCCTGGCGCGTTTGTTCGCACGCCTTTCCTTCGAATAGACCGCCCAACCGACCGACCGACCGACCGACGTGCCAACCTGTCCGATGGACAGACCGACTGAACTGATTCGCTCACTGATTGGCGAACTGGCCTGAACTGGCAGCCATTTTCATAAATGTCTGACCGACTGATTGGTTGGCTAGATGACTGACCGACTGCCTGATTGGCTAAATGACTAACCGAATGAATGATTAAATTGGCGAAATAGCTGGCCGACTGACTGAGTGGCTAATAATATGGAATAGCCGATTGATTGACTTGATACAAGAACTAAATGCCTGACCGACCGACTGATTGCGACTGGCTGATTAGTTAGATGACCGACCGAGTGACTTATTTGGTTAATGGACTGACCGAATGCCTGTTTATTTGGCTTAATGGCTGACCGTTCGACTGTTCGATCGACCGACCGACCAGCCGGCACTCCGACCGACCTCGCTGTGGCCTCACATTTACTGTGTCTCTTCCCCCGCCACGTTACCGCGTACGCATGACTCTCCCAGGTACGTCCTGGTCGGTCTAATGGGGCTCTTCGTATTGACCAACCGAGAAGCGTGATGAGCTGTCGCGCCCACCGTCACATTCATCGCGCAAACGCCGTGCTGCCTTGCGCTGCCTCTCTCGACTCTTGGAGTTTGAGATGGATTGTGTATGGCTTGACGAGGACCGCATGGATTGATGTGGCTGGAGACCTGTGATGAGACTCCTGCGGTTGCCGTGTCCACCTGCTGGTGTTGACGTGGGCCCCTACCCGGAGAAATATGTGAATACAAGACGGTTAATGTGAACTACTTTTCGAGCCCCACGCCATCTCCCCGCTTCAGCTGGATAGGAACTCTCGGGCTTTTGGGATTAAATCAACACGATATCGTATAATTGTGACCCTTTGAAGCTGAGCAGCTTTAAGTGAGGACACACCTTGGGTGGGAGTGGGTCCTTCATCATTGTAGCTGGCGTTGGCCGCGATTTTATGGAGCAAGAAGAGCTGAAGAAAGCACGAGATCCGCCTTTCGGAAACAGTTTGTTGAGATGGAAGAGGGAGTTGCAATGGCTGCGGAAACTGGCGAAACTGCGCATCGAGAAGGCTATTCTGGCAGACAGCATTGCGTACTACGAAGTGTTTTTTTCCCGTTTTTAATAGCTCACACCCTTAGTTATTTGTCGCAAATTAAAAAGGCGCGACTCATGAGGCGACATCTTCACATCTCGGAGATTCAGCTCATCGTGGAAAGAAAGCAGCAGCGGCGGGAGCAGCAGCCGCCGCCGCAACCGAAACAGGAACGGAAAGGGGAATGGGAAGAGGGATAGAGATATGCATAGCTGCTGGATTCGGCACCGCTGCCGGCGTCATTAACAGCGCAGCCGCCAACTCCCCCGCTGGAACCATCACCCGAGGTGGATGTGAGTGCGGAGCAGGACGCCAGGCAGAACACTTTGCCGGTGCACCTGGTGGAAACCCGCTTGATGCTGTCACAAGAAGTGCTCGTGCCAAACGAGAGACGGAAAGGGGAAGAGGAGGGGAAAAGGAGGGGAGCGATGAGACACCATCGCTGCCGCCGCCGCCGCCGCCGCCGCAGCGGCCGCTCCACGAGCATCGGCAGGAAGGAAGGAACGAGCAGCAGCAGCAGCAGCAGCAGCAACAGCAGCAGGAGAGCGGACAGCAGCCTCGCCGGTGTTGGGGTCAGCGTGGGTGCTGGACAATAATGGTTGCCTGGGCGGTGCTCTCGTCCCTCTGTTTGGTCTTTTTTTGTTTAGAGGTGTACGCTTTGCCTGCTTGACTGATTGCTTGCAGATACATCGATCAAAGTTTCTCTTTGAAGGCGATGATTCTAGTGTTCATTGTAGTTTGATTGAGAGTGATGCGTGTGACTGCTTGCTGATGATGATCTCGTAGTACTGTAGTACTGTAGATCTGGTGATTTTGTCTTCCGTTCTTGCGCAAGATTAGTTGAGGGTCGCGAGCGGATGATGGGTACAGCACGAGTATACTGGTAGGACGGTAGGTACTGTAGGATGATGGAGACCGGATTACGAGCACAACATGCTCCTGGTGTTAGGAGTAGCCTTGCCGCAATTCGTTGACACCGGGACGAGCGACTTTCTTTTTCGGTTGTGCTAGGTTGGGCTGTGGCCATGGTGATACTTACTGTGGACTTTGCTGTTCTTACTGTCTGGACTCTCCAGCCCCGATCGTGCGTGCATATTATATACCAGTACCAAGTATATATGTATGAAGCACGACGTTGGTTGAGCAACAGCAATATAGTATTTTTTTTACAGAGCAGGTGCAATAGCGAATCTCAACCCCCCCAACCCCCCCCACCGCCCCATCGCGCCATGAGTACACGCGAGGACGCTGTACCATGCTGGAGTGTAGCAATATTGTAGAGTAATGGTTATTGTACGGATTCGAATTGTTGCGCATGCATTGCGGGATAAGTGGCACGTGAAATCAAGTTTTTTAAGTGCCGCCGTAATCTGATCATAATGTGGAATGAACGGGTGTATTTCTGTAGGAAATTCGTTTTATGGCATACCCTTCCTTTGCGTGAAATGGTTACTTATCGGTATACTATTAATACCGTGTTCAGAGTCAATATTGCTCGGTGAGCAAGATCGCCCGCTTCCGAGTTTATTGTGGGAGGTTTCGAGCACTACGAATAGAATGCATCAATTTTCCTAGTTGTGTCGAAAACTCCAAGGTAAACTCGAAGGTTCTTGGTCATCTGACGGACAGTGAGCGCATGGCGAGGGTCTCAGTTCACCCCGATACGAAATTAGTTCCTATTTACAGGCACAATCCCGAAACCAAACGCGGATGGGTTCCGGCAATCCCCTCCCAGACACAAACGATAACGCACACGCTAATTCGGGGTGGTAGCTACTCGTACGGTAGATTAGCAGGCAACACGCCGAGAGACTGGGCACGGTTGCTTACTCCATCTCGTATCTTACGATGTACACTATGGTACACATTTTTCAGAGGATGTAGAGCATTGCGTTTGCATGGAGGATTTTATCTGGCAGATGTTAGCACAACAGACATTTCGTCCATAATACAAGGTTCAATTTAAGGTTCCCCTTTTCAAGGGTATGCGACAAAAAGAGATAACGACCTCTCACTCCTAGGAAGGTCAGAATGAAAAACAAGCCGGATCGCTGTGATCACAGGACAAAATGATGAGCAAAACCCATTTTTTTTTCGTTTCTTGTTCCATTTTTTCACTTGGTTTTAGAGACCCCCCCTATTTTGTTTTCGCTGGTGGGGGGGGGGGTACTCATGTGTTGCTTGCCTTAGTCATTTGACCATTGACCACGCATCCCTTTCGAGACGGAGGGGGGGGTGGGAGGGTGAATTAAAAAAAAAAGTTGACTTATTGTTTTTGGGAGTACAAACCGTCCGTTTTTCTCTCCAATATAGGGGGGGGGGTAGTCGGGTGTCTGGGATTCAGATCGCGCGCGCACCCTTGCCCTTCTGGATATGGTTGACTTGAAATGCCAGGGGTGTCGCAACTTGAAAAGAACACGGGCGTTTCTTCGATTTATATATGATAGGTGCGTGAGTCTAAAAGGCGCGGTTGAGGGGCTACCCCCAATGTCACTTCGTACCGCGGTTACGCGACGCGGGCGAGTGGCTCTGTTACCTCACTCAAACTTGAACTTATTACTATTTTGTTGGTGGTGTACGTAACAAACAAAATCCCATGGCGGTGCACATATTATCACGAAGACAAAAAAAAAAGCAAAGACTTTGCAGTAAATAAGGTACGTACTCGTACTCGTAGCCCTCGGCCGAGCGGCTCTAAACGAGTGAAAACGAAGGACCTAAAAATCGACCCCCCATACATATACACCGTACGTAGTAGCACTAGTCCCTGCCGTTGTTGTGAGAGTTTATGCAAGCAGTACAGATGGATTCAGCCCAGGAAACGTGTGCGCTACCTCGTAGACCATGAGGATTATATTACACGGGTCCCACCCGGCAACAAACAAAGAAGAGGTAAATCATACCGGTACAATACAGCATACTGCTGTAAGTGCAGGTACGTACGTACGTACCTCGTGTTAATAGCAGTATCGGGAATGGATCATATATCTGCCTTGGGAAATATCTAGACCGCCATGAAGTGGGAATCGGTCATGATCTGTCCGAGATGTGAAAGTTTTTGGGTTGGAATACATTGTGCTCAGGATGCCAAACACACACAGAAGCGCCACTCGCGGCTGTCACAAAGGGGGTATACAGTAGACCTTCAAGTGCGGCTACAACATAGTATTCCAGCTCATTTACGTAGCTCCTCGACATACAGCTCATTTTCTTCCCTTGTGTTGGGGAGACAGATTAATGTATAATAATGAGTAGTACGAGGCTCCTACAACAACGATAGATAGATGTATGTGCAGATAGATTATGTCCATCAAGCTTTGAAAACACGTGCAATGTGCAGATGGGCCACCCTCCTGTAATAGTTCAAGCCGGGAAAACGTATGCAGCTCATGTAGCACACTGGTGAGCTACGTGTACCCTCGAAAAGAGCTACGAGTCGTAATTCGAGCGTAAAGTAGCAAAACAAACTCGATTTTTCCACAGGCGATGAATACGAATGAAATATCAGAGAAGGCGTTTACTATTTTTGCCGGAGAACGGGGATCGGGGTTATTTTGGAGGTTCGTTGTTCCAGTTTGGCCGCCTTGCCCCCTGCACTTCTCTTGCTTGTCGGCAGAGGCCAAGACAAGACTCGGTCCAGGCTTCAGCTGACAATAAAACGGTAGTGGCGGTTGCTTGTAGATATCTGTGAGAGAGTGGCTATAGAGAACGTGCAAAAAGAGAGAGAGAGAGGGAGGGAGCGGGTCTTGAGATGGTGGAGTTCGTGGACAAGCAGGTGGATGAGCTCAAGAAGCTATGGAGCAACAAGCGGCAGCTGGCATTCCAGGGCCTTAACCTGGCCATGATTGTCCTGTCCGCCCTGATGATCTGGAAGTCGCTCATGGTGGTCACCAAGTCTGAGAGCCCCGTCGTCGTCGTCTTGAGGTAACGGAGTGGGGTTCAGAGATTGATGGTGCGGAAATGATGGCAATTGGTTGTATGCTACTCGCTCGGTCCAGAATGTAAGAACCGTTTGAGTCTTGTTATGAGCATCTAAAAGTTCCTTATATTTTCGGACAGAGAGGTACCTGGTTTACCAAGGGGAGGAAAGCACGTGTCTGCTGTGACTTTGCTTTTGCTTGCTTGCTTTCCCAGCCGACCATATGCCATATGCTCCGCAATTAGCATGGCACCATGGGTCGGAGGAATCGTCGCTTTTCCAAGGCGGAGTCGTAGCGTCAGACTGCTGTTGTTCGGATGTTGGCGAATGCCAGTCAGATAAGCTCGAGCAAAAGCGGTACAAGGACATGCAGCTGGCAAACAAATGCTTTCGACCTCCGTTCGTATTGATTACCAGTACAATTGTGCAGCTGTGGAGCAATCTCACCTTGAAGATCATATACCAGGACTCGTACTCGTAGTGAGTACTCTCACATGTCACATGGCCTCTCGTACCTGGTACTCGTACACATCAGATGTACGTACTGCTGTACCACGTGCACTGCTGCTGTTGTGGTGCTACTATTAACATTAATACGAACAGCTGTGGAGCAATCTTACCTTGAAGATCATATATACTCGTACTGTGTACGTACTCTCACATGGCCTCTCGTACCTAGAATATACATATCAGATGCACGTACCTCGTGTACTTCTGCTATTGTAGTGCTACCAGTAAACACACAAGATGATGCTGCTGCTGTACGCACCCAAATGATGAGTGGAGCTGTGGGTCAGCAGGATAATTTGCGGCTATCACACAATTTATAACTAATCGGTAGGTGTCGTTAGCCAACTACCTGTGGTAACTGACTTTAGTATAGTCGGTAAGTCGGCTGGCGGAGCGAGCTGATGGACAGCCGACTGGCCGACTTAGCCCAATCAGCCCTCCCCGGCCGAGGGGGCCCCGGCGATCAACAAAAATGTATCCCTTATTGAACAATCCTTCCTACCATATGGAAACCTTTTAAGTCGGATACTTGGCACCTCCGGGAAACGACTACAAATTAATAACTATTACGTAGTCCGACTAAGTCATGCCGACTCACAGCTCTACAAACGAGGTTCCAGAAATGCACATGATGACCAATCGAAAGTTAAACTTGCATATAGCAGAATCCTACGTAAGTGCAAGGGGGGCTTCGCCGCGGCGGGCTGACGCCCGCCTGCGGCTACGCGCAATGCCCTTAACGGCGAGGAGTAGCCTACTGAGGTAGATTAGTAGCTAAGCTTAGGGCGAACAAAGCGACTCTGTACTGCCAAGGGGTGTACAGCAGTAGTACATGACACCTAACAATGAAAAACACTCACAAACGGAGGCTAGGTTTCTTATTTACATGAGAGGAGAGGATGCGTTTTATACTAGCTTCAATATAACGGCTTCCGAATTTCTTATTTCTTGTAAATATCACCCTATGGTACTGAGGTGTTATCAGTAGTGGGCAAACACTGTTAGTGGATCTTCCTAAGGTAGCTAATTAGGATACGTACGTACGTACGTACGTACGTACGTACGTACGGGTATATACATGTACAGTACTAGTTGCGTGTAAAAAAAAAAGAACGTGTGTGTTTTGTATGTGCGCTCTCCATCACCATATTCTTGGTAAACGTTGCTGCAGCGCCCACCGCCCGCATGTCCACGCCCGCGAGCGCACGCGAGGCCCTGCCCGGTACTATATCCAGGCACACACCGACCACTATCATACTGCTGAATACCACGCACGCATGAATACTGTACAGATATCATCGCATATTAAAATTTACCTGGTATATGATACTCTGTTACTGCTTGCAGCGGTACTGGTACTCGTACATATAGTACGTAGTACGTGTATATCCGCAGTAAAAGGAGCCGGTACGATAAAATTCCGGGTTGGTCGTCTACATAAAAAAAAACGGAATCTTGCATAGTGCGGTTTGCGTGTAGAACAAAAAATCATGTACTGGTTGGTATGGCATGTGCACGTGACTAAAAGGGCATGGAATCCTGGAAAAATCGCAGCCCCGTGAGACATGAGTTGGGCACGGCCGAGACCGCCCTTGGCAGAGTAGGCAGAGCAGGGGTCTCGGCGAGCACGATGAGGGAATCTTTGATTATGCATGTACAGTAGTAGTTGCGTGTAAAAAAAAAGAGCGTGTGTGTTTTGTATGTGCGCTCTCCATATTCTTGATAAACGTTGCTGCAGCGCCCACCGCCCGCATGTCCACGCCCGCGAGCGCACGCGAGGCCCTGGCCGGTACTATATCCAGGCACACACCGACCACTGTCATACTGCTGAATACCACGCACGTATGAATACTGTACAGATATCATCGCATATTAAAAATTACCTGGTATATGATACTCTGTTACTGCTTGCAGCGGTACTGGTACTCGTACATACAATACGTACGTGTATATCCGCAGTAAAAGGAGCCGGTACGATAAAATTCCGGGTTGGTCGTCTACATAAAAAAAACGGAATCTTGAATAATGCGGTTTGCGTGTAGAACAAAAAAGCATGTACCAGGTACAGTGTTGTTTCAACTAAAATGCGGCGTAATTGGAAATTCACGTCGTTTGTCAGCCGCCTGCACGCTACGGTGGGCACCTTCGAGTACTATCAGGATGTACAGGTAGCCATGAGCAGCGGGCTGCGCGTGAAGCACAAAGCAGGAGCCGTACGCCGACGAGCCTTGACGCACGAGCGATAATGTGACCCGGGAAACTGCTGTATTCGGGTTTGCATCGTTTTGGTGGCTTTTTTATGATGGGAGCACACCCGAACCAACCCCCCCCCCACCTCTGCCAAACACAGTTCTGGTCATAGCAGAGGCCCCTCGTGGTGAAACACATTCAGACTTCGAAGGGAGGTGTCGATCATCAAGCCAATGACGCCTGCCCGTGTTTTGGTCCTCGTAGCTTCGTCGAACGAGCAGTTGAGTGCCTCTCAAGCTGCCGACGAAAGCCGTTGCAGACCGGCCTCTGGGGCGGCGGACCCCACCTTCCAGGTGGTGCTCGCGAGACGCATGCGGTCTGACGAGGGCAAGCGCCAGGGAGACGGGGTAGGCACGGTCTCAAGCTTTCCACAGATACTTGGTCTCACGGGGTTCGTTCTCTGTGGCCCGAGATATTCCTGACCAACGTGGGCCCAAGAAAGCTTGCTTTTTCGGTATCCTCCGCTCGCAGGACTCATGCCTGTCGCTCGCATGCTCGTATAGGCTTGCCTAGTTCCCTGTGCACATGCCACAACACTCAAGATTTGACCGCTGATAACTACCAGCCTGGGACACAACACAACCAAACAAGGTGCTCATCTCCTCCAGTATCCTCCTGCAAGCACAGCCTCTTGTTGCTCAGGACCGTTCGCCTCTGGTTTGCGAAGATACGCGACGTCTGGCCTGTGTCCTCTTCTCACGAGCCCTTTTTCTATAGCGTTTCAAGGGTTTCCAAAAATGTATAGTGTTATGTTTGTATAGGGACATTCTAATAAAAAAGACGGAGGAACTTAGTTGAAACAACACTGTGTACTGGTTGGTATGGTATGTGCACGCACGTGACAAAAAGGGCATGGAATCCTGGAAAAATCGCAGCCCCGTGAGACATGAGTTGGGCACGGCCGAGACCGCCCTTGGCAGAGTAGGCAGAGCAAGGGTCGGCGAGCACGATGAGGGAGTTGCGTGTCGCCGGGTGGACGTCATCGCCAGTTATCGTGAAAAGGGCGAAAATCTACGTCTAAGAAAAGCTGTCGAGCTCTCTCCGAGCAGCAGCTGCAATTTTGTACATGTATTTATATCGTATCGTAGAATAGTCATTCGCATTCATTACATCAAGAGAGTACGTACTGAAAATTTGAGCCGTGGAGCGCAGGGGGGGGGGTGTACTCATGTCATGCATGGCCGTAGTTATATGACCATAGACCCTCGCATCTCTGCCATGCCGGGACGGAGCACGTCGGGCGTTCACCGACCAGGCAGGCATTTTTTGCACCTATATAGCGCAATGTGTCTATCATATACAGCAGTACTATTACGGGTGACTATACGTAGTAAATAGGACCAACTATTGTTAGTAAAAATAGGGAAACATATGGGTTTTTGTGTAAACCGTAGGTCCCGTTTACTATGGTCCCCCGTAATATTAGCAGTCTACCACCCTGTCCCGAAATATAAGAAACGTTTGTTCATTCATATTCAATCAAACGCGTCCTTATTTTTAGGGACAGGTTGGTACATCGTTAATGGTATTGATTCTGTAGTGCAGTAGGTAATGGGGACCTTCTTTTGGTAATCCTCCGACCCCGCCGCGATTCTAATACAGCTGCTGACTTGTAAGACTGCTGTTTCGACAGCAGCAGCAGCAGCAGCAGCAGCAGTGGTACTACAAAATCTACAGCAGCATTATTTATTGTACTGTAGTGCTTTTTGCGGTCTACGGCTACTTTTATTACGTACGCCAGTATTACCTGCTGGTCTATCGGCCCGTAACGGCTATTGTTATACAACATATATAGCGGAACCAGCTATGCTTGTTGTTCAATTGGCATTACGAGCTGTTCTACGCAGCCCCATGCCATACGTACGTGGTTGCTGAACCCAGTGGTCACAAGTCTCGCATGAGGCTAGCTAAGCCTTACCCCCCACTCCGCCTACCCCGATTGCTGTCATTCCTTCTGTCCTGGATTTTTCACTTATCGATAGCCGCGCCTTGGGTTTCGAGACCACTCCCGACGCTCGCAGACTTTTGCCTGCGTCAAATTGTGCCCGCTCAAGACACGAGAAGAGAAGTTGGACATTTTTCCGCGGGTGGAGAACCCACTGATATATGTGTGCCTTTTCCCCTGTGTACTTTAGTATTATCTCCTTCGACAATAGATATAACAGAGTACGAAGTACAGTACGTAGTAGAACACTACACGGTGGGTAGATAGTGTGCATGAGTTTTTTCATTGCGACATCCTCGTTTGCAGTATCGCCGCAAAATACGGTTTTTGTTTTGTTTCCGGTGAATGTAGGGCTAGGAATCGGGTTACGCGCGAGCTATGCAGCAGGAGAGGAAACGCTTGGATGGCCGGCATCATCCTCACCCCCCCCCCAGGACTCATGCCTGTCGCTCGCATGCTCGAATAGGCTTGCCTAGTTCCCTGTGCACATGCCACAACACTCAAGATTTGACCGCTGATAACTACCAGCCTGGGACACAACACAACCAAACAAGGTGCTCATCTCCTCCAGTATCCTCCTGCAAGCACAGCCTCTTGTTGCTCAGGACCGTTCACCTCTGGTTAGCGGAGATACGCGACGTCTGGCCTGTGTCCTCTTCTCACGAGCCCTTTTTCTATAGCGTTTCAAGGGTTTCCAAAAATGTATAGTGGTATGTTTGTATAGGGGCATTCTAATAAAAAATACGGAGGAACTTAGTTGAAACAACACTGTGTACTGGTTGGTATGGTATGTGCACGCACGTGACAAAAAGGGCATGGAATCCTGGAAAAATCGCAGCCCCGTGAGACATGAGTTGGGCACGGCCCCGGCGTTTCAGCGGGGAGATATTTTGTTCCTCCACAACGGCGACGATCCTCTCCGGGCGGGCGAGGTGGTAGTGTTCAAGATCAAGGACAGGGAGATTCCTATCGTTCACCGAATCATGAACGTCCACGAAAAGTGAGGATGGCTCTCTCCGCCCCCCCCCCCCCCCCCCCCCCCTCATTACGGCCATACATGACACGGGTACACCCCCCCACCCGTAAGCCACACCGGAAAAAAATCGAGTCATCCGATACTGTCATGTACGGTATTAGGCAAGAAAGTTCGCACAAGGTGCCGAAGTCGGCCTCACAAGCGGTTCTCAGTAGATCGGGATGCAATTCACCCTTCATGAGACACTCGCCGAATCCCCCACGGCGCTTTCGCGCGTGGTGCAAGCAACGCCTGCCAATTCGTCGAAACCCCGACGTGCTCCGTCCCGCGGCATTGTACACATGTACATATATAGAGGTGCGAGGGTCTATGGTCATACGACTACGGCCACGCATGACAATTGAGTACCCCCTCCCCCATCCGCAAGCACAGCAACAGCAAGAGTACCTGCTCGTATTGTATATAGCGGGGCGGGGTCAACGCGCGCGCTCTGTACACGCCCATGCTGTTTGTGCCGGAATATAGCGGAGCTTGTCTGTCTGCCTGATTGTGTCCAATCGTATTTTGTTTACGGTTGTTGTTTTGTTCGTATTTTTTTCACGGTTGTTTTTGCTGTTGTTGTTGTTGTTGTTGTTGTTGTTTGGCTCTCTTTCTCCCTCATCTTGTCCTTCCTCTCTTTTTTTGTGCGTGCCGCACGTCATGGTGGTTGGATGTGGCTGTTGCTACCGTGATGCCCGCTGTGTTAGACGGTTCGCCGTGTGCCCTTAACCTCCCCCAATCGTGTTACCGTATACCTGGTACACGACAATAACACGGTTGTTGTGCCCAATCATGGGGATGATCGCGATCGAAAATTCTCGGCGCGTTTATTTCACTGCGGATGATCCCGGCCGGCCGAGCTTTGTTGTAACAATTTTCGCGCTTCAAGAAACTTCCAACACTACTTTCAAAATATGTTTTCCACAAAACGTGGTTGCAACTCTGATGGGGTTGGGGGTTTCGGACCGCGTCGGTATAATACTTTTTTTTTTCGCTTCTCGTGGTAAAAATGAAACCAAAAAATGAACTGTAAGCGTAACCGTGGCCGCCGCCGCCGCCGCTGATTACGCCGCCGCCGTCCCGCTCGTGTGTTCTCCGTGGCAACGATGCTGCCCCGTGCGATCAGACCTGACGGGACGATATCCGTGCTCACGAAGGGGGATAGCAACAAGGTGGGCTACATATATACGTGCTAGTTTCTATCGTTGCCAATTATGTTTTTTGTTATGATCTGTATTGCGTTGCTCTGCTCTGATTTTCAACCTGCTCTGCATTTGCATTGCGTTTGCATTGCTCTGCATTGCGTTGCTCTGCTCTTATCTCCTCTGATCTACATTGCGTTGCTCTGCTCTAATTTCCTCTGATCCACATTGCGTTGCTCTGCTCTTATCTTCTCTGATCTACATTGCGTTGCTCTGCACTAATCTCCTCTGATCTGCTCTGTCTTGCTCTGGGCTGTTGCTCTGTTTTTGCTTTTATTTGCTCTCGTCTGACCTACTCTGCTCTGCTCCGTTTCGCTCCCTTGCTCTGTTTTTTTGTTGTTGGCGCAGGTGAACGACCGAGGGTTGTACGTCCCGGGTCAAATGTGGCTTAGTCGGGAGGACATCCTGGGCAGGGCGCGGGGGACCCTCCGCTACGTGGGCATGGTGACCATCATCCTCAACGACTATCCGCCGCTCAAGTGAGAACATTGTCAAAAACGGGCTCGTCGCCCGCTTCGCAGTACCTGGTATACCGGTATATTCCGTACACAATACGTACCAGCTACTTGGTGAAAAGGACGTCGCCGGCAGCGGTGTAGTATATAGGATAGTGCATGGGTCCATGATTTATGGGTATACCTGGTAATTGTTTCGTACGTTTCACCGGGTGGGTGGGCGGGCGGACGGACGTCTTCACACCTCTCTGCAATCAAGGCCAAGTCTTGGAAGTGTCGACGTTATTTTTTACACACACACACCTTTCCCTTCCTGCTTTTCCATTGCGCGAGCGAGCGGGGTGCGAATATGTTATGTAGCTACCGGGACATTTTTTTTTTCCCCGCCCCCTCTGTAAACACGCTACGACGGCGACTTTATTTCCACCGCACGACACCAAGATTGGTGCCTATCCTGGGTCGGTCGGCTCTCGCCTCACGTTTTTAGTAGAAAACGTCTTACGTACAGAGCACAGCATGCTCAGAATAGAAGCGCAAGCGCGTCGCGCACGGCACAGACTGGTGTCGGAAAAGTACTTCAAACTGGACAGACGTGCTGCTGTACTCGTATATAGCTGAGTTTTGTAGTTCGGTTTCCGTTGTTTCTCTGGTGCGTCTGTTCGTTCGCACGCCGTTTCCTCTGATTAGACCGCCCGACCGACCGACCGATCGGTCGATCGGTCGATCGACGTGCGGTCTAACCTTTCCGGTGGACCGACCGACTGAGCTGAGTCACTCACTGATTGGCTAGCTGGCAGACTGTACCTTCATATATGACTGACCGGCTGATTTGATTGACTAGATGCTGACTGACCGACTGCCTGATTGGCTAAATAAAATGGCTTGCCGATTTGACTGGCTGGCGAAATGAAATGCCCGACTGACTGGTTGGCTGATGAAGAAACGAAATGCCTGGCCGACCGGCTGATTAAGCTATGAAAATTTCGATTGGCTAAACGACTGACCGACTGAGAGCGACTGACTGATTGGCTAGACGACCGACCGAGTGACTTGACTGATTTGGTTCCATGGACTGACCGACTGACTCAATTGGCTAAATGACTGACCCGTTCGACTGTCCGACCGACCGACAGACAGACAGACAGACAGACAGACCGACAGACATACATGCATACCGACAGACATACAGACAGACAGACCGACCGACAGACAGACAGACCGACCGACCAACCGACCGATCGACTGACCGACCAACTGACCCGCCGTGTGCCTCAAATATTATGTCTCTTCCCCCCCGTGTCACATTCTTGTCGCGTACGCATGACTCTCCCACAGGTACGTCCTGGTCGGTTTAATGGGGCTCTTCGTACTGACCAATCGAGAAGCGTGATGACCCGCCCGCGCCCACCGCCCGATCCACCGCACAAACACCGCCGTTAGAGCCGAGGACATCCCAACCCCGGGTATCCCTTCGCGGCGTTTTTGTGTGCGCGTGGTGTGGTGTGCGTGTTTTTTTTTCTAGACAGGGGGAGGGTGGAGGGGAGGGGGGAGCCGGATGGAAGGTGGCCGGTTGGCAGGCGTCGTCATGGGGGTGGCGATGGCGGGGTACACCAGCCTGGGGGCGTGCGTTAACCGATCGTGTTGGTCATGGCGGTGAATACTAGCTACTCGTAAGCGGGCGGGGTTGGCCGAAGGAAGGCAGTTGCCTTGATCCTCGATATCTCGATGACGAAAGGCATCAGACTTTTATTCTTCGGCGAGTAAGGGCACGGGCGAGCGAGCGAGAAGGTTTATAATACAATACGAAAATATGTTTATTTGTTGTACGTACCTTGTAAGGTCGGTGTGCAAGACACGGGACAAGACAGACAAATTATCTCTTGCTTCGAAGGCGTTTCTGCTTACGAGTACTGCAGCAGTTAGCTGTAGCGTATACCTGGTACTCGTACCCCACTCTTCTTGTCTGCGTATGTACCCGGAATGTCAGGACCGCTTGCGTAATCCATATATTCATGAAACGTTCCTGACATTTTTTCCAGACAGAGTGGTATATACGGGGCAGATATACAACTAGAAAAGAGAGCCACTTGACCTTCGCGACTTGGCCCTACGTAGCGTCTTCGACCGAAGGCGAAGCCGCGCGCTATTGCGATCTGCGGGCGGGAGGGCGGGCGGGAAGGAAAACAGGCGCGCGACGCAGCACAGCGCAACGCAACGCAGCTACGAGCGCCCTAGCGCAGACAGGGGCGCCCTCGATTTTCAATAAAAACGGGCGTCGGCATTCATCAAGACCGCTCGCCCAGTCGTGTGGACGAGCCCGGCCCGTCCCCTCGTGTGGACGTTCAAGCACGCACCTTGCGAAGCCGATCAACCACCGTATATCTAGTAGGAAAATAGGCACGATGTCGTCCCCGCCACAGAGGGCCACGTTTGTTTATAGGGTTTTCGATCCTGGTAGGCATCTACCTGGTTCGTTTATACAAACGTGGGTGATGCCGGTCGGTGCTTGTTACGTCCTCACACCAACGAGGATCCCCATGACAATATGCCACCCTTGTGTCGCGGGCACTTATTTCTCGTTGGGGTTGTGTATAGCGCACCCGCTTTACTGTAAAAATGCGCACGCCGGGAGTCTTGGGGTAGGGATGATCCACGGCATGGCATCGTCGCCCCGCCCCCGCTTTCGGGGGCGCTTCAACGTTTATGGTGGCAACGCACACACGGGGGGGGGGGTTGTTGCGATTACAGATGCGCTCGCTCCGTTCTGTTATCAGATACGTTGCGGCCCACCCACCCACCCCTCATCAATCATCCATCACTACAACAACAAACAGTGGTTTTCACCGCTCAGCTGCTCAGTAGTAACAGCGATCGAAGTTGGTACGCTTGCTATGTGGGCCAATGAGATAAATGCTGCAGTCCATCCGCATCATCACACCAATCAATCGTCATGTTCACCCGTCACTGCCCAAAAGTTACAGTTGCTTCAAGGGCAAGAAACTTACGCGTGTGCTGTGTGGGCCGATCACACTATGATACACACATGTATTGCAGACCATCCTTTATCAATCATATATATATACCGCCATTCAACATCCATCGGTTTTGTTTCTTTATCTACGTCTCTATACGAGCGCAGCAGCGCGGTTTCTATTTCTACGCGTACGTGTGTATAAAACCCAAGACTTCGATGCACTGCGGGCATGATCAAGCCGGTTAAAAAAAACGTAAAAGAAAAAGGAAAACAAAAAACTCGTACGTAGTTTTGTCCATAACATACTACTCCAGACGGCAGTCCTCTCGAAGTCACCACGTATATATATCGAGAAACGTTTTACCTTTCAAAAGAATGCGCACCAGCCACCCGCCAAGCTTAATTTGCTTTGCGGTTCATGTCCGGCACAAAACGACCCCCCCCGCCGGCGCGCGTAAAACGAATCCCTCGAGAACCTGCCCCTTTCCTCTCTCCCCCGTGCCGACGGTTACAAAAAGGAAGGTTGCGGCCTCCACTCCGCTCCGCTTGCTGGTACCGGTGCAAACTGCAAACCCCTCTCGACTATGTACCGGCCCGTCCGAGAGCACGATGAAAACAAACCATTATAAAATTATACATGTACCGGTGCAAACCCCTCTTAAGCTTTGCCGATCGGCTCGGGCAGAACATGACGAGAACAAACAAAAATAAAAATAAAAATCCACAGCTCGCAAGAAATATGTTCATGCCCGCCACCAGCAGAAAGGAAATCATGCCGCAACTCTGCTGCTGCTGCTACCACTGCTTGCTGCTGTGCGTAGCTGCTGCTTCTCGTCACTGCCTATATTTCATTGTACCGCATTTTTTATCCCGTACCTGGTACTCTCTTTTACATCAGTAAATCGCACACACACCATAAAACCACAGCTAACAAGAGGACGGGCGCCGTGCGGCTTCGCTGGGGCACCGTACGCACGTGAGACAATTCGCCAAGGGCAAGACAAGGAAAATCGTGAGTGGGTGGAGGGCGGGAGGGGAGGGGAGGGGTGCCACAAAAAGCACATAAAATGGCAAACTGCTACCAGGTATAAATTAGCATTTTACTAATAATAACAGTTGTCATTAAAAAGAAGGAAGCTTGCAAGCTTACCTATATACTGCTGTCACAACATCTTGGCAACACCACAATGAACGAGTTGGACGGACGAAGGGGACGCTCTACCGGCCTATCACTCTGTCCGGAATTATAAGAACCGTTTGGGTATTCACCATAACACCAAAACGGTCCTTACATTTACGGCCAACATATTGGTATATATCACGAAGTACAAGTGTGCGCCAAACATTCAAAAATAAAATAACGCAGCTCCCGCAGAACGAGGCCAGAGAAAAATCGTATATAAAGCACCATTCTTTCACCCAAAAAACTCAACTCCACCCGAAGGGCAACGAACCCTCTTCCTCCACCATTCATAGTACTGGCTGTATTAATACACTACTACTCTCTATATAAATACACCTCTATTGATGCAGTAGTAAACAGGAGCGCGCAGCGCCACTTTCAAACGAAAAACTGCCCGCGAAGGCATGTCAAAATTACAACGCTGGGAACGAAAAGGAAAAAAAGACAGCGTGCCACATATCCACAAAACACGCCTCTCCCTCCCCCTCCCTGCCTTCAGACATGCCTCCCGCACACACCCCGCCCCCCCCCTGCCCCGCCGAACGAAACAAGGTAATGCACGCGATTCGCTATACGCTCCCCCGCGCCCCCCCCCTCGCTGCAAGACACAATAAACCCGTAAGTCACGCCGATGAACAACACCGTACACCCTTTTTCCTGTATGGTATATAGACATCATCTGCTCCACACCCTGCGTACACCTTCGGTATAATAAGACATCTACTCAACACCCATCAACATCGGTACAATCCCACCACTGACTGCTTCTGCTGCTGCTATATCTACAACCAATCATCCCATCCAACCACGCGCACCATCACCGCCACCATCAAATACCACCACCACCACCATCACCATCACTAACTGTCACCACCGCCACCACCATCACCGCCACCACCACCATCACCACCATCACCACTAACTGCCACCCCCGCCAACACCACCACCATTATCATCATCACCCCGTCACGGAAGCATCTAGTCAGCAGGGCCCCCCCATAGCATCTTCCGGGTGGCCCACCACGTGCGCCGGAAGCACCGGCTACAGGGCCAAACCATGCACATCATCATCATCATCGTGGTGGTGGTCGTGGTGGGGATGGTGGTGGGGGTGGTGGTGGTGGTGGTGGTGGTCGTCGTGAGGGTGGTGGTGGTGGTGGTGATCGTCGTGGTGATCAACGCTCGCGTCCAGCCCAGGCGTGTCCAACCCCCGCTGCCCCAGCGCCTCATGCCCGAGGTGGTGGCCGGACGAGCTCATGCCGGTAGGGTCGAGGTCTCCCTCCCCGATTTCCGTCGCGTGCAAGCCTCCCTCGTCTCCCAACCCGGGCACTCCAACCCCTACCCCTACCCCGACCCCCACCTCCTCCATCCGTGCCTGCACAAGGTGGTCATCGCCACCCATACCGTCCAAACGGAGGCTTCCCGGCCCCTGAAGCGAGTCCACTCCCATGTCCATTCCTGCCAGGGCGACCGAATCCAGGCCCTCAGATACCAAGTCTGACGGGTCTCCCCCAGCTCCGACGCCTCCAAGGTGACCTCCTACCCCTTCTACTTCTCCGCCGTCCACCCCTACGCCCACGCTTACGTCTACGTCTACGTCTACGACTAATCCGTTGCCGACATCGTCGGGGAGGTGGTGAGGGTGAGGGTGGGGGTGGGGGTGGGGGGGTGGGGAGGGGGAGTAAGAAAGGGAGGTGATGGTGATGTGGCGGCTGTTGTTGTTGTTGCTGTTGCTGCTGTTGTTGTTGTTGTTGCTGTTGTTGTTGCTGCTGCTCTTGTTGTTGCTGCTCTTGTTGCTGCTGCTGTTGTTGTTGTTGTTGTTCTTGCTGCTGCTGCTGTTCTTGCTGCTGCTGCTGCTCTTGCTGCTGCTGCTGCTGCTGTTGGTGTTGTTGTTGTTGTTCTTGCTGCTGCTGCTGCTGCTGCTGTTGTCGTTGCTGCTGCTGTTGATGTTGGTGAATGCTGCTTATGTCAGCGTACGTGCGCTTGCGGCCGCCTCCCCCCCCGACATCGACCCCGACCCCGCCCTCAACCCCGCCGACCATATCTAACAAACTCACAGCTCCTGGCCCTCCCGCTGCCGTCCCTCCTCCTACCCCGCCTACTCCTGCTCCTCCTGCTCCTATCCCTCCCACCATCACGTCCTTCTGAGGCGGTCGGTATCCAATCATCCCGGGAATTTTGTGCTCCGCGCAGAGCACGGACTTGAGGCCGTCGAAGCTATACCAGGGGCGCTTGAGGCAGCCTTCCACTTGACACTTTCGCGAGACAACGTCCATCATTCCGTCGGCCTTGTGCTTCTGCTCTCTCGAGAGGAGCACAGGAAAAAGTACGCGGAATAAGACCAGGAGAAACGAAACGAAAGAGAAAACGAAAACGAAATGAAATGAAGCGAAGCTTAAACAAAAAGAGAAACAAAACAAAACATAACAAAACGAAACAAAAAACTAAACGAAGCGAACCGAATCGAAACGAAACGAAGCGAAAATACACAAAAAGAGAAACGAAATGATACAAAACAGAACAAAAAAACGAGACGAAGCGAACCGAAGTGAGAACCGATCCAGAACCAAAAACTGTGACGAAAAATCATAACGAAAACAATAAAACGACGAGGAAAAAACAGCACCGGGGCAAAACGGGCAAAAAAGAACAGGCACCACAACCGCAAAATGGAGGAGGGAGAGGGGGGAAGGCATGCTGCACGAAGCGGCGGCCGCAGAGGGAGAAAGCCGCAAGGCATACCTCCACGGCTACAAAACGTCTAGCGTAGAAAACTTAAAACACGGAGCACAAGGAACCACCCCCCCCCCCCCCCCCCCCCCCCCCCCCCGCCCCCTACCCCGCACCGGAAGTACAGCGAACTGGGCGTGCGGCGCGTAAGGTGCGTGCACGGGGAGCGCGCACGTCAGTTTCTTCATAAAATAAAATAAAATAAACATATTTCGGCACTGGACCTGGCAGAACTTGGGCGGTCGCATCCCTTCGTAGTTGAACTGAGGCTCGGTCGAGCACCCGTCCGCCCGACACTTCCTCTGCAGGCTGGACATCCCGGCGAGCCGGTGCTGCGCGCAGTAGAGCCTCTTCCGGTCGGTCTCGAACCCGTAGCTCGGCAGCTTGTCGCACCCGGCCTCGAGGCACACCCTCCGCTGCACCACGCGCATGCCCTCCGCGCGGTGCACCCGGCAGAAGACCGCCGCCTGGTCGTCGTACCCGCAGCGGGCGCCCGCGCCGCACCCGGGGAACTCGCACGGCTTGGTCGACACGTTCACGCACGCCTCCGTCTTGTGGTCCTTGCAGAACCGCCGCACGCGGTCCGCCGGATTGCCGAAGTTGGGCTGCTTGCGGCACCCCAGCGCCTCGCACCTCTTGACGTGGATGTTGTCCATCCCGGGCGCCTTGTGCGCCCCGCACACCCGCGCTTTCTGCTCCCCGGCCCAGCCCCACAGCGGCTGCCGCCGGCAGGCGTCGTGCTCGCACCGACGCTGGGACACGTTCGCCATCGTGCTCTTCTTGTGGAGCACGCAGAAGCGCGGCCTCTCCCCCTCGAACGCGAAGCTGGGGCTCACCTGTGCTCGGGCGAGAGACGCGCGGCGCGCGAAGCGTGGCAGGACGGTAGAAGGTAAGGTAGGGTAGTGTAGGGTGAGGTAGGGTAGTGAAGGGTAGGGTAGGGTAGGGTAGGGTAGGGTAGGGTAGGGTAGGGTAGGGTAGAGTAGGGTAGGGTAGGGTAGGGTGAGGTAGGGCAGGGTAGGGTACGGTAGGGCAGGGCAAGGGCTAAGGGAGCAGAGGAAGCGTGCGAGAGTGGGGCGCGGGAGAGGGACCACGATCGGAGGCCGGCTGCGAGACCAGCGTCGGCCGTGGGGGGGGGGGGGAGAGTTCGTCGCTTGGGATAAGGGCACATGGCAAAGCATCGTCCTACGTGGGAGGGGGTGGGCCAGTTCAACACACGGCATGGGGGTGCGGGTTTTGCGACCAACAGGACTCAAAAAGGCACACGCGTGCGCCCGCCTGCTACTGCTTCCTGCTGCCAAGGCTGCAATAGCACATACTGCCAGCTACCAGTCCGAGTTGTTGCTGCGCATGCAGTTCAAACATAGTAGAGTCGGCGGGCGCATTTCGTCGGCCAATCACGGTGGTCTATGTATAGAGTAATTGACGCTCCAAAATTACGGCGCTCTTGCAAAAAAAAAGACGGGCACCAAAAGCCCTCACCCGTCAAGACAAACAAAAAAGAAGAGGAAACACACACGGATGCTTAACCAAACAACGCAAGGTCAAAACTGACGATGCCGCCGACACCGCCGCCAGAACGATACGCCAACCTCTTGCCGCGGCATCACATGCGCGATAAAAAGTGCGCTGTCAGGCGCCCAGTGCCCCTTTACACGCGGCCGAGCTTCCCGATCCATGGACATCATCTTCTACACGAATACCCGTATAGAGTATTATCGGTAACGTAATATATGTCGACCTACAGTAGGGTATGTAGGTGCTGACGCGACAGAATTTTCCTGGCATTTTTTTCTTGGTTTCTCAACAACACCCGAAAGAGACAACGACTCTACACATTTCAGACGGCGGTGGTGCCCTTGGCCTCGTGCGAAGAGGAACCGCTACTCGTACGTACGTACAAAATACACACGATATCATACACACCAGATACTCGTACAAAAAAAAACAGGTATCATACTGCTGCTGTATCATCGTACATATCAGTAGTCTGTTGCTGTAGTATCAATAATATTAAAATCAATACGACATATATGTATGTACTTCGTACCAGGTATAACGTACGTATCAAT
The DNA here is from genome assembly GCA_008828725.1 of Saccharina japonica. Lineage (NCBI taxonomy): Eukaryota > Phaeophyceae > Laminariales > Laminariaceae > Saccharina > Saccharina japonica. The sequence goes on from MEHQ01001314.1 coordinate 342,566, forward strand.
GAAGTACCGGTACAGCAGTAGTTTAAGGCAGTAGCTGCAGTGGCTATATGTACGCGAGTAAATACCAGGTAAATACTCCGCCAACAACATGCCGCGCCTCCGATTTATTGAGCGCGCGCCGTGCTGTGCCGTGCGCTCTCGCCGTGCTATACTGTGCCGCACGGAGACCTTGCCCGCTCTTACCTTGCAGTGCGGCTCCTCGCACTGCCTGTGGTACACGTCCACCATGGCGTCCGTCTTGTGGGCCATGCAGAACCTAGCCTCCTCCCCGGTGGCCCCAAACCTCGCCGGGCGCGTGCACCCGGGGTCCTGGCAGTTGGTCCCCACCTTGTACACCATCCCGTCCTCGCGGTGGCTCTTGCAGAAGCGCCGCCGCTGGCCCTCGTGCCCGTAGAGGGGGTGCCTCCGGCAGCCGGGCGCCTCGCACCGCTTCCCACGGAGGTTCACCATGCCGGCCTCCTTGTGCAGAGAGCAGCAGCGCATGGTGTCGCCCTCGAACCCGAACCCGGCGCCCTTCCCGCATCCCATGGACTCGCAGGTGCGCCGCCGCAGGTCCACCATGCCCGGCAGCTTGTGCTCGTCGCAGCCGAAGACGTCCCGGGAGCAGTTCCCCCACCGCGGGAAGGCGGTGCAGGTGAACTCTACGCACTGCCGCCGCAGCCGCTGTTGCGCGGCCGCGCCGGGCCTGACGGCGGTTGCGCCAGCTTCGGCTTTGCCGACCACTGCGTTGACGTTGCCGGCGACTATCGGCCCCCCTGCAGCTGCTGCAGCTGCTGCTGCTGCAGCCGTAGATGCGGCGGCAGCGGCTGCAGCGGCTGCGGCAGCTGCGGCGGCGGCTTCGGGTATCGCGCCGACCACTTCGCCGGGTCCGCTAGCGGCGGTACTATTAATAGGGTCGCCCTCCTGTAGGCAGTGGACACCTCGCGCTGCTTCTGCCGCTGCTGCCGCTGCTTCCACTCCTACCCCACCTGCTACCGTGTCTACTACTATCCCTACTCCAGCTGGTCCGGGTGCTCCCACCGCCGTCGCCGCTGCCGCCGCTGCGGCATCGGCAGCAGCATCGGCAGCAGCAGCAGCAGCAGCAGTAGTCGCTGGTCCCGCCGCACCGTTATGATGGCCATGGGTGCTCTCGTCTTCCCCCGAGCTTGCGTGACCGTCGTCTACTTCCTCGTCCCCCAGAAGTGGGGGTAGGCAAGGAACCTGGCCCTTCGCCCACTCCTTGACCTTCATGAGGTCTACCTCTAGCTGGCGCTTGGTCTTCCACTTGACCTCCAACGCGCCCTCTGCGACGAGCTCCTTGTCCTCATCGGTAAGGGCCGCCTCTCGGCCGAAGACCTCCGCCGTCTCGGCGAAAGCTCCACCACCGCCACCCGGCTCCGCGCCCACGCCAACGAGGTAGCCAAATATCGCTGCATGGAGCTTCTTCCGCTGCACAATGCTCAGCGACATGGCATAGTGTGTGAGCAGCAGCCGATACGTTTGATCGAACAGGGGATATTCAACATTTTGTGCCTCATCCAAAACGCCATCCAGGTCTCTATGTACAATTTTCAAATTTTGACTTTTGAACTGAAAATCGGAGAGGAGAGAACCACACGACTGCAGTGCTGTCGTACACAGGCGATTAGCGCGCGCTGATTTTCTCCTGCCTACCCTCGGTACGACATAGCTTACGCCCTCACTACGGCCACGTCTGCCTGGAATTGGCGTTTCAGGAGCCCTAAGATGTCCGAGACGAAGATGGAACAAGTTGGCGCCCCAGAGAAATCCGAAAGTTGAGTCTAAAAAAGTTCACGCTGCCTTTCGACGCTTCGCGAGCTCGTCAGGATCCCTCGACTGTCGTGATGAAGCAGTACCTCGGTTGCTCGCAGCGCATCAGAGAGCACGACTATCGTGGGGAGTCTGCCACCTTCGTAAATTGGCGAAGCAGTTTACAGCATTAGGTCAGAGCTAGACATATAAATGTACGACAGCAGTAATAGGTCAATATCAATGTAGTTTCAATAGTACCTAGTACGTGCGTAGCGTTCGTTTCGGACGTAGGACAGCAGACAGCTATACATCGATATGCCTGAACCCTGGAGCCTCTCCGGTACTCCGTTAGCGTAACTACAGTACGAGTACTCACTGCTGCTTCGGAAGCACGTGTCATACCCTGCTCGTTGTTTGTACACGTACTCGTACCGGTACTCACTGCTACCCCGTATGGTATGGTCTACGAGTAGACCATACTCGTGCAGAGTACGCGTATCATATGTAGGTACAAGGGCTCCGCTGCGCGGGCGGCTAACGCCGCCCGCTACGCTCGCGGAAGGAATAATAGAACCAAATGTGAAAAGGGTAAAAGAGGAGCATATATTATTGTAGCTTCAACTGGCGACTTGATAATGCCAAGAGCTCCATATGGATGACGGCAAATACAGGACAAAAACGATAGTGGTGAACAACACGAAAAAATATCGCTAAAAGAAAGCAAAGCTTTGCTCCGAGGGCGGTTGACGCCGCCCGCTACGCTCGCGCAAGGAAAGGGGCAGAAGAAGTCCACTATGTGTAAAGACCGACTTGAAAAGGCCAAAGAGATTCATGGTGCAATGCAACGAAATACTTATTGCTGTACGCAACTGAACGCACAGTACCCGTCTACTACTGCTGTATTGTGATGCATGAGTACTGGTATGCGGCATGTATGTGGCAAAGCAATTATCATACCTGTACGGCGACAGCAGTTGTACACCACAAACAAAGCAAAAAACACAAAGAACAAACGAACGTACAGGCGACTTGCAAAAGTATACGACAGTAGATCTCCATACTCCAGGACAACAAAGCTGTATGTTCGAAAGGAAGAGAAAGCACAGCAACATGGCTCGCAGGACGGCGCTGCCTGCTAGGGGTGTGAATTGTGACTTTTTCGTGACTGCTATGTGTGGTAGTACAACAACAGCAGTAGTAGTAGTACCTTCGATCTTTATATATATTATAGAGAGAGTATGAAAGAGAAAGCACAGCATAGCACGAGCGTCAATCAAGTTGTACAAAAATCCACAAAACTGATAAAGACGTACATTACGTACTCGTACTCGAACAAAACGCTCCCCGCCCACCCGCGATCACCTCGCCATCGATTCGGTCCGGGTCGAGCTCTACTGCATCTCTGCCCCAGTGAGCCCCGTGGCCCACCTCGCGTGAAGCCCGGTACTCACAGTGGCTCTCGTTCGCCCGCTCGAGGTTGCTGATGCCTCTGTAAAAAAAATGTTTTTTCGATAAATAAAGCACCGCTTGAACTTGGCTTAAATGTTCTTTTATTACAGACAAAACGATCATTATAATGTCGGACATACTGGATTCATTGCAGCAGCAGCAACAGCAAGGACCTTCATGCTCCCCTTGTGTCTCGATGGAGATGCCACGCCTAGCCACGAAAAAGCGACCGCGCTCCTTCTGACCCCACCTCTACTGGCCAGCGCCCTCCCATACCCGCGATAGTGCCGGGCTCGCACGCGCTGTCGTGCTCACTGGGTACACGCAGGAACCCGAAACCGGAAGAAAAGGGAAACATGATCTCGCCGACAAAGTAAAAACTGGTACCATAGGAAACAGGAAGCAGCAAGTAACGAAAATAGGAGAAAACAAAGAAAGCCAAGAACCTCCGCAAGGCAAGTAACTTCTGCTTCGGCAATTAGAGGCTGAGAGTGGCTGTGAGGTGCCAAGATATGCCGAGGAAAGCTTCCGAACCAAAGAAGATAAAGCTATGTATGTCTATTTCCTCCTGATATGCCAGGTATTCGGTACAGAGTCTTACTGCTGTTGCTATGATATGTTGTGTTGTAAGTTTAGTACTGCTCACAGGAAGCATACCCGGCACCTGGTACCTGATATCATATTATACGGATCGAGGAAGCTGCAAGCAACACATATATGCCTCTCTGTACGAGGCTACCCTTGACTTTGCGACAGATCGACAGCAACTATTTACAGCCCATGGATTGCAGCAGTCCACAGGCTGATCCTCTAACTCTAACTCGAGCCCGAACCCTAACCCGAACCCTATACTTACTGCGCCTACTGTTGTGGGAACAGGGTGCCAAATAAGATCTGGTCCGGGTGGGATCGGGGTAGAGGGGTTGACCAATCAGAATGGAGGTGTAGTCTATTGGGCACCCCGTTTCGCACGAACAACACTAAATCACTCATAATAGAGTGTGGACTGCACTTAAGTTCGACACTTCGTAGTGCATATATATATGTTGTAGATAGTCGCCGTCAAGCAGCTCTCTGCTCCGTGCTCCGTCAGCCTCGTGGCCGATCCCCACCCGAACCCTCAACAGATTCCAACAGCAGTTGCCTCATCCATTCCATCCATTTCGCCTACTGCTGTATCGTCACATTTCACGGTTCACAAGTGGTCACGTATTGGGTCAGATGTTGTTATTGTGCGAAGTGTAAATGTATTCATGGGTGGACTCGACTCGCTCGGTCTGGCGAGTCTCACTATTAATTCGTAGCGAGGCGCTGTAACCTGGCCAGCTGTCCACTGAAATTCGATCCCAAACTGCAGCAGGTTTTTCCGTCTTGACTCTTTCAAAACTGCAAAACTTATCCCACACTAATTCCAAGTAGTTTGTCCCCAAAATCGTGGGACCAGTTCTTGAGGGGTTGAATATGCATTATGGCTTGAAGTCTCAAGAAGTGATTGATGAATCCTGTGTAATGGAGCTTTCTTTATCCTTCTCCTTCACTCGGTGCCTACCAATCCTTGCATGCTGACTGCACTCGCCTAATCCTCGATAGCATCAGTCTCGCCCGACCCCGCTGGCTTGCCATCTCGTGGTTCGATCAGAGAAGGCTCCAAGCTACGCATAGCAAACTTCTGGCCAGCATCAGCACCAAAACAGCTCCGATTGTCCACTCATAAAAGTCATTTTCGACTGTTCCACTTCCTGCAATCAAAATCCAATGCCACGACCTTCATATACTTCTCAACATTTCCTGGCACCAAAACTGGATAGTATCCAATGACGACCTTTCCAAATCGTCGTACAACACCAGTGTGTGTCTTCCAACCGCTCAGATAGATCCATATCCTCCAGATCCAAGGGTCATACCGACTACGAGCGACGACCAAAATCCCATCCACTTCTCAACCTTGTCCTCGAGATCAATTCCGCCGCCTCATTACACGGTCAAATTTCTCACTTGTCATTCCTATTTGAAACCAGCTATCAACTTCTTACAACAATTGATGCAAAAAAAAAGCAGTACGCCTACGTATATACCAGGTTCTGGTGTGCTTTTATTTTAGCTTGGGTCACTCAAGTTTAAAGCTCGTCGCTGTTGATGATGTTGGGTGGTGATTGGTAGCATTGGTGTTGGTGGTATTGTTGTTGGTGGTGGTGTTGGTGGTGTTGGTGTTGGGGGTTTAGGTGGTCGTGGTGGTCGTGGTGTTGGTGGTGGCGGTGGTAGTAGTGGTGAGCCCCCTCCCGCACAAGGGGAATTATCGTATCACGTAGTGTGTATATGGTAAGGCATGCACGAGGCAGATACGTAGTGATACCCATTGCTGTCTCTGGAAATGGCCACACCAGATATTAAATTAACTCATTGAAGCTGTCATCCATATGCAAGTCCGCCTCAGAGGCGGTTCTTAGCAGGATGCAGCTCACCCTCCATGCGACTCGCCCAATACCTCATCACGGCGTTTCGCGCTTGGTGCAAGCAATGTCTGCCTGGTTGGTGAAAACCCAACGGCTCCGTCCCGGCATTGTAGGGATGCGAGGGTCTATGGTCATATGACTACGGCCGTGCACAACATGAGTACACCCCCACCCCCCTTGGTGCTAGCAATGTCTGCCTGGTCGGTGAAAACCCGACATGCTCCGTCCCGGCATTGTAGGGATGCGAGGGTCTATGGTCATACGACCACGGTCATGCATGAAAATGAAGTACACCCCCCCCCCCCTCCCCCTTCTACCGACCCAGAAGCAACTGATCGACAACAACAATTACGACAGCCGCCACCACCTGTCTCTCTCTCTTTTAGTTTTTTTGTATCTCGTCATTCTTCGTCATCTGTCTCTCTTCGTCATCTGTCTCTTGTTGCATCTATTGCTTCAGATGATCGCGTTGTTCACTGGCTTACTCGTTCTTTCATCGTCATCTGTCTCTTGCTGCATCTCTTGCTTCAGAGTCTCTCGCGTTGTTTCACAGGCTCGAGCTCGCAATTGTTTTCTGGGTTCGTGGTATACATGATAACGTAAAAGTGCGTTGCTTGTCTTTTTTGCTCGAGATGAACTTCTGAACATGATAAGCTTTGCCTTGCTGCCCTGGTGGCTTATCTGAACATGCGTGCGTGTGTTGCGTGCCTTGCCGGGCTGTCTTGCTGAACGTGTGGGGCAGTTTGAGGATAGAAAATAACGCCTCCATAACAATTCGTTCATTCATAGTATCAATAATTCACAACATAAAATTGATGAATTTCACCCCATAATTTCAGCTATAACCTTTGTATATGCAGTAGATCAAAGCATTGCTGTGTGCCCCCCCCCCCCCCCCCCCCCCCCCCCCCCCCCCCCCCCCCCGCCCCCCCCAGTGGGGAGCATTCCGGTACCGTTCTGTCCGGCAATATAATCTACATTTTGAATCGGACATGAACACTAAACGGGTCTTATATTTCCGGCCAAATTGGCACCTTGTATGATATATACAACTAGAGTACATACTGCTGTACCGTTATGTACATGATCTGTCTTTCGGTCCATCCTTCGGCGCCGAATTGGGGTATTTGGTCGACTGGGTATCTATGATTTTAACGCGCTCACTTTTGCTGTTGATAGCTGTGCAGAGGTATGACACGTGGTACGAAAACCACCAAAAGCAATGCAAAAAAAAAAAACATTACACTACACAGCAATTCCGTGTTCGAGACATTTATAGGCATGTGAGGGGAGGGGGGGGGCGTACTCATTTGCTGCTTGGCTTAAGTCAGATGGCTATTGACCACGCATCCCTTTCGAGACGGAGCGAATGAGGGGGGGGGGGGGAACCCCTGTAGGGGGGGGGGGGGGGGGTACCACTGTGAACAAAAAACAAACTAAACAAAAAAAGTACCAGTATTATTCCTGCAGTAATATTCTCACTTCTATGTATCATACGAAGTATCACTCTGAACCCATAAGGATCCCGCTTTTTTTGTGATCTTGAAGGCTCCTTCCTACCTGCAACTTCCTTCCTTCCTTCCTTCCTTCCTTTGACAAATTGTTTATCGTTGTTCGATTTGCTTTATCATTATCGTACTCGCACGTACAGGGAGGAGGAGCCGGACGAAGGCGCAGCGGGGATGAAGTCGATCGACAGCTTCATGGTCAGGCCCAAGAAGAAAATGCGCGCAAATTTCTTCTCCGAGCGAGCGCTGGAGCTGGTGGACACGTTTTAAAACAGGGAGAAAGGGGGGGGGGGGGGGGG
>MEHQ01001314.1:350046-360296 GCA_008828725.1 Saccharina japonica
GGGGGGGGGGGGGGGGGGGGGGGGGGGGGGGGTAGCCGCCGCATGGACTCTCTCCTACGTCTGGTCGGGGCGCTGTCTACACTACTGTCTGGCTGAGGCCACGGCGTGCCCTCGACGGATTTAGTTTACATACAGTATGAATACAGTAGTTTTGTTATTACTCAATTTATTTTTTGAGGGGGGGGGGGGGAGGGAACTCCTCCATATGCGCAATGAGGAAGTTGCAATGGGGTTTCCGCTCTTGTCTTGGAAGGCGTTTCGTCATGCCCACCCGTGGTGCCTTGGCTCGGCTCTGCCTGGGATATTTCAATCATGTCATCAGTTTCAGCAGCAGCAGCAGCAGCAGCGGTTTAGGATACAAAGTGTGGTTTTTCTCGCTGGCTTGCGCTTGCGACAGCGCCGATTTTTAGTCACTCTGTAACACGCAGCGCGCACGCTTTCAGAGCTTGACTTGATTTGACCCCTGGCGTATTCGGTTTGGATTAGTGACTTCAGATTGGCTTGGCTTTACTTGGCCTGGGTTGGATTGGGTTGACTCGCCAACGACACCGACACCATTTTACCCAACACGCGGGGTGCGTCCCACGAGCATAAGGCCGTACCTACTGCATACACGACCAAAACACTACTGGTGTAATACAAGGTTCTCCTTCGGGATGATTGTGGTTGTGACTTGAAATCCCGGGGGGGGGGGGGTCGCAAGTTGAAAAGGGAGTTCTAACACAGCAGCAGCAGGCGTTTTGTTTTCCTCGTCTGCGTACTCGTACGAGCCACCGGGCAAGTAACCGGGCAAGTAACACCGACGAGCCTAAACGAGTTTATAGTTACTGCTATATACGAGTATATGCACGTAGTTTATCTTCCAATTGTTTGTCACTCTTTGAAGATACAGGCTGGTTCCGAGTTGAAAATGACGGAAATTTAGTCCCCGGCCAAAGTCCACGCAGGTTTTTTTTCGAGTCCGACCGTGAAATTTTGCACACACACGCCTTCGAAGTACAGAGTGATACGTTTGGTCTTCTTATCGACCAACTGTCTATATACGTATACGTACGAAGAGTGAGCTAAGAGCTGAGAGCGCGCGGCGGCGGCGGCGGCAGTACGGGTAGGATCGTGCTGCTGCTGCTGCTGCTGCTGCGCCCGTATCGTACGACTGAGACCCGTTTTGCATTGATTGTACTGCGGATACCAAAAAAAATACACAGGCCGGACAGATCATCTACAGGTAGATTGACCATCTACAGATATAGATACGTAGATCCTCTAGATCATCTACATATAGATAGATCCTCTAGATCATCTACATATATATATAGATCCTCTGCGTAGATCATCTACAGATCTTAACCTGCCGTTAGGGTATATAATGAACGTGAGAGGATCTGTATACCGTGTATAGTACAAATCCAATCCAAGGAAACATGTCCTACATTCAGTAGATATCATGCAAGAGTATACGGATCTCACTCGGCGAGCAACAGTGAGCTATTAGATCATACAGATCAGGAACACAAGATCTGACCTGAAAAATATCTAGATCATACATGTGGAAATCGATGATCGGTTGATGATCTTCCTGAAAAAATATCTAGATCATACATACATGTGGAAATAGAAGATCTGTTGATGATCTGTACTCCTGTGTGAATATTCATCATCCCCCAATCAAAAAAAGCAGTGGCCGAAACCGTCATTTTCCTTCAATACTCACTTTTTCTCTCTCAAGTCCCGAAACGGTCATACCGGTATACTTCGTATAACCCTCAAATATCCGAAAGATCTCTGGACTGGACGGGAACGGGAACGGGGGAGGGCACTCGAAACGGCGATTTTTCATCCATCACCATCTTTATCCCACCTCACTCCCCTCCTACCCCCAGCGCGCTCTCTCGGACCACAACAGTAACACAATTAGTGACAAAAAAAAAAAGTCAGCAGAGGAGGGGAGAAGATTAGGCACAGCGTCCTCATCGCAAGTCCTACACACACCAGTGCAAGCAAAGCTCCTGCTTGTGGTACCAGGTATACAAAGTATGATAAGGGTGAATTCACTCCATCTTTGCACCGCTATTCTTCGAGAGGGGGGGCGGGCGGGGAGAGATGGGCGGCAAGGGGGGGGGGGGGGGGGGTACTCAATATGCATGCATGGCCTTAGTCGTATGACCATAGACCCTCGCATCCCTATAATGCCGGGATGGAGCATGTCGGGTTTTCACCGACCAGGCAGACATTGCTAGGGGGGGGAGAAAAGCTTCCTCGCATTTCGGCAGCAGCAAGTGGGGGCTCTCTCCCCCAACAAAAAAAAAACAGGATCACAACAAGACCGAGCCTTCGTCGTAACTCGTAGCGAAAAATAAACGCAGAAGAGCAGATAAATCGGAAACGTCATCATCGAAACTCCTACACGCAACAGTTTAAGACCAGTGCAACTAATACAGGGTTACTACTCCGTCGCTCTTTCTGCGAAGTTTTCGAGAAGGGGGGAGGGGGGAGGGGAGAGGGGGGGGGAGGGGACGGAGAAAGTCCGCCCCCCCTTCTCTCTCATGGCGGCGGCAGCAGTAGCAGCAGCAGCAGCGGAGGCTCGCCCACAAATACAGCCTACTCCTTGTTCCTCCTCCTCCTCAATACCACCGCCCATTTCTCACGCATATCGCCGCAAAAACAAACACACAAACAAACCCAAATGCCCCGTCTGAGCTGCTTTTATTCACTGATCGCCGCCTCCCCCCCCCAAACAAAGAAAACAGCCAAAAACGGCCAAAACGCTACAACGCGCGCATCAAACACGCGACTTTCCCCCCAATTCCGCGCTGTGCAACGCTTTGCTTTTGTGCCTTGCCTCTGCTAGGTGCGGCGGCGGGAGGGGCCGTCGATCGACCCCCCCCCTCCCCCCCTTTCTTCCCCCCCATTCCGGTGTTCCGGCTATAGGACTAACGCGTTTACGAAAAATAGCACCACGACGCAGCACAGCGCAGCACCACCGAGTGGTGCTACTCGTACACGTGCGCCGACGGCCATCGATTGCGCTCAGTTCTTCTTTTTCTTCTTCTTCTTGTTTTTCTTCTTTTTCGTGCCCCCCTCCTCTCCAGTCGCGCCCCCATCCCCTACTACCCCCGGCGCTCCCGGCTCGCCCAATCCCTCTTGCAACTCCCCCGCCCCCGCCCCGGCAAGAAAGCCTCCGAGCGCTCCGCCTTCTGCAGGTGCTGGGCCCGCTGCTGCCGCCGCCGCTGCTGCTGCATCTTCTGTTGTTGGTGCTGCTGCTGCTGCTGCCGATGGTGTCCCCGATGCCCCCCCTGCACCGCCTTTGACTCTGCTGGAAAACCTACAAAAGTTGGGAGAGAGAGCAAAAAAAAACGCCAGAAGACACACAGTATAGAGACAAGACAGGAAGAGAGAGAGAGAAACGATGACTTAAAAATATGCTTTTAAAGATATACCAGGTATGCTACTCGTATATGGTACGAAAAGTTTTGTAAAAAACATAGGTGAAAGCCAAAAAAAAATAGTCAGGCGGACGGACAGACAGGGAGATGCAACCGGAAAATAAAATCGTCAAAAGAGTACTCATGGTACGTGTATAGCCAGAAACTGACGTTCGCGCGAACGACATGCTACACGTGTTTCCACAGACTAATCTAATCACACCATCGAGCAAAACAAAAAATGAAGGGCAGCGGCCAAAAACAGGTACACCTGGTCCGTTCGGGGCCAAAAACAGGTACATACTAAAATCAAGTGTAAAACGCACCCCACGAACCTGCCGCTCCTTGCAATGCAAAGTGGAGCTTTTTCATGCTCTTCGTGCTCGCCCGGTGGCTACGTATACGAGTAGCTGCCATTAATAGTACGAGGAACGAACGCCTGCTGCTGTATTCTCCCTTCTCAACTTTTGTGACACCCTTGGTATTCCAAGTTAACCATAATCCCGAAGGGGAGCCTTCTATCTCGTATTATTTCGGCGGAGGTATGCAGGCAGATATGTGTGTGTGTGTCGCTCGAGTGGCGTGTAGTGCGAGGTGCGAAGGGAGAAGGGGGTCTCCGCGTACGTCGGCATTTGTATAGGGGGCATAGGGTGGAACTATGAAGGGCCTCTGATTGGCTTAAAAACGACAAAAAAAAGGTGAAAGTCAAGCAGAGTAGACAAAATCAGGTATACCTGGGTTTTTAAGAGGCAAAAACCGGTACAACGAGTTTTGGACCAATGGCAGCGCACGTGGAGTGCGTTTTTGACTTGGTTTTAAGTATGTACCTGATTTTGGCCGCAAATGGACGAGGTATACCTTTTTTTGGCCGCTGCCCAAAAATGAACTATCTCTCCCCGTATAACTCGAAGAAGGGCGAGGTGCTCGCACGCGGCAAGACGAAAAAAACAAACAAAACCATAGTATGTATGCATACACACGACGAGGGTGGCTTGCGATGCGATGCGATCTCTTTCTTTTGACGAAAGCGTCGTCAAGCAGCGCTGGGGCAGTGTCCCAGAAAACAACCAACAAAAAAAAACAATGCATACTTGCACAGACGACAAGGGTGGCTTGCGATGCGATGTGATTTATCTCTCCCTTTAGACGAAAGCGTCGCCAAGCAGCCTTGCGGCAGTGTCCCTCCCGCTGGCCGGCCACCCTGCGTTCGTCAACTCTCCCTCGGGTGACGCAAACGTTCAACACACAACACACGACACGCAGCACAGCCCAAACAACAACAACAACAACAGCAACAACAAATGCAACACACAACACAACACAACACAACACGCAGCACCACGAAAGACACAACAAACCTCAACACAATACAGCACACCACAACCCAACCCCAGAACAGAACGGCACCAAACACAACCCAACCCCAGAACAGAACGGCACCGAACACAACAGAGACCGAGCAAGCAAAGGTACTGTTTGTGTTGTACCTGGCCGATATGGCTTCGTCCTCGTCGGAGTGCCAGAGCGCCACGTGCCCCTTGCTCCCAGCGGTTGCCAGGAGGAACGCAGAGGACGCGTCGTACTGCAGCGAGAAAAGGCGCCCCACCGCCATCGCCTTCGACGACACCTGCATCACGTAAGACATGTACACAAACGCCGTGAAGTTGGAAACAACACAAATGAAAAGGGAAGGGGGGGAGGGGATGTGAAAGACAGAAAAAGGCGAGTACAAAATGTGAATTGTGAATCGATAAAAACGGAAATTTCTAAAAAAATACTTCCAAATGTAAAAACACTCCGGGGGGAAACACACACACACAAAAACAAAAGGGTAAAAACAGAAACAGCAAAGACGCGCAACACGAAGGATATGAAAAAAAATAATAATAATACGAAAAGCACAATATCATATAAGCTGCATACCCACACACCCACCAACCACCCACCAACCAACCAGCCTGGAGAGGAACCTCGGCGTCAACGCCCCATACCCAACCAACCAATCAACTAACCACCGAACCAACCCACCAACTAAATAAGGGCAATTCTTATCGGAGCCATGAAATTCCAAAAGTTCCAATATTGTTTTCGCGCAATGTTCTTCTGTATTTCTATTTTTTCCATTTTTTTTTCTTCCAAACACTGGAATGCGAAGCCTTTTAAACATTTTGCCCTCTGCTAAATTTTCAAACTTTGGAAACGTTTCCTGTTTTTCTTGGAAAAAAATATTGGATTTTTTGGGGGGAAATTGCTCGATAAAGAAAGGCCCTAACTAACCCGGAGAGGAACCTCGGCGTCCACGCCCCACACCGAACCTCAACAAAAAAAACAGCCGCCCGATCAACCAGATCGACCAACCAACCCGAAAAAGGAACCTCGGCATCCACGTCGCACACCAAACAAACAAAAATCAACCAAACATCAACAAAAATCAACAAAAATCAATCCATCAACTAAAACAATAAACCGAACAACCCCAAACAACCAATCACACCGACCGACCAACCGAAGCGGAGAGGAACCTCGGCATCTACGTCACTCACCAAAACTAATCATAACGAACCACCGAAACAGCCAACTCGTACAACCAAACCCAAACAAGCAACCAATCAATCAAACCAGCCAGCCACAGCCAGCCAGCCAACCTGGGAGAGAGGAACCTCGGCATCCAGGTGCCACACCAAACCAACTAACCAAGAAACCAACCCACCAGACAACTAACCAACAAATCAACCTGGGTGAGAGGAACCTCGGCACCCACCCGCCTGCCACACGCAAACAAAAAAACAACAGCCACCAACCCACGAAAACCAACCACGACCAACGAAACAAACAAAAACAAAAAACAATAAAAAAAAACAACCTACCCAACCAACCAAAACCAACCCATCAACAAACCAACCGAAAGAACCAAAACAACCAAAACAACCAAAACAACCAACCAACCAACCTGGAGAGGAACGTCGGCGTCCACATCCCACACCCTGACGGTCTTGTCCTCCGAACAGGTGGCCAGCATGCCGGGCACGAGGGGCGTGAAGGAGACCGAGCTGACCCCCTTCTCGTGCGCGGTGAAGGAATACACGGGGCTGTCCGGCCGCCGCACGTCCCGGCAGCAGACCACGCCGTCCTCCGACCCCGTCAACACCTGTCCCGTTTTTTTTTTTTCGTATAATAAAAGGGAAGTTATTACGGCGGTGGACCACATTGAATACTCCCGGTTTTTTTTCGTATGCTAAGGAAAGTTATTACGATTGGACCATATTCAATAGGATCTACGGTATACACAAAAAAAAAGCTATGAATTTCCCTTTATCACCTTTCCCCCGTCCTCCGATCCCGTCACAGCAACTTTCGCGCGGTTTTTGTTTGTTGGGGTGCAGCGTGATTTTTTTTCTTTTAGTTTTAACCCGTTTTCAGTACTTACGGGGGACCACTCGTAGTAAATAGGGGGGCATATAAGGTACAAACAAAAACCTGTACATTAATCTATTAATAGTTCTACTATTACTAACAATATGATATTTCGTCCTGGCACCTACGGTACACACACAAAAACCAAGTATATATTTTCCTATATTTATACTATAATGTTGAATAGGGATCGAAAACCGACGTAAGAATAATCTGCGGTTTGTTGTTCTCGTAGAGAGAATTCGGCGTTGTGGTTCCTATTCTTTCGCTGAGTACGTACGTAGCCCACTTTGACAGCAGCAACTGGCATTGATTGGTTGATCGCGTTTGTGGGAATACCAAGTGGTGTATGTCCCTACAAAAATAAATCTGGTCCTATTTTCTATGGTCCACCGTAATAGGGCACTGCTTTGCAGAAACCTGTGTCTTCCTCTAATTCCAAGATGTTTTGTCCCCGCTACGGGAATGCAGTTCTAAACCGGTTTCAAGGTGTTTGGTATGACAAAAAAACTTGTTTTTTTGGTGTTAATAATACTGCAGTATGTAGTGCATGAAGGAGGGGAGGGGCTGGGGGGGTGGGGGTGGGGGGTCGATGTGCTTGACGAAGAAACTGTAGTATACTTGCATATATACTATTAATAGGTACACATTTTATTAAAAGGGGAGGGAGGAAGAGGTATGATTGATTTCTGGCGGCATCCAGGTTTCATTAGTATCATACAGCAGTGCTACCTACTACTACTACTACTACTACTACTACTACTACTACTACTACTACTACTACTACTACTACTACTACTACTACTACTACTACTACTACTACTACTACTAATACTACCACTACTACTAATAATACTACCACTACTACTGCTACCACTACTACTACCACCACTACTACTACTACCTAATACTACTGCTGTTATTAGTGCTACTACAACACCAACACCACCACCAACTTTTTACTCCTACTCCTATTAAAGACCATGACTGCCAACACTACTACTACTACTAACACCACCACCACCACAACAACCACTACTACTATGAATACATGCATATACTACTATCACTACTGCCATGGTTTACCGAAAATAATACAAAACCTGCCAACTTCACAGAGTCAACGCGCTGCATATAATACAGCTACATCGAGAAGAAGAGCTATGATATCGTATCAATACGCACCTGCGCTGGGTTGTGCGGGTTCCACAACAAGCACTCCGGGTCCGCCAAGAGCTTGTGCGACGTCACCTTGGTCGGAGCTCGCGCGTCAAGCAGCGCCAGCACTCGGTCATACCTTCACGGTCGACAACGGCAACAACAGCAGCAGCAGCAGCAGCAGAGGCAGAGTCGGAGGCAGCGGCGGCAGGGTGGGAAGGCTGCACACGTACCAACATGACCGTACCACCAGGTGTGGTACATCGTGGCAAAATGGGGATTTTGGCGACGGGACACAGCTAATTGAAGCATAAAAAAACTGAACTAAACTAAACACTAAAAAACAAGGGAATAATAAAGAAAAAACGGGAAGAAAAAAAAGGATGGAAAAAAAAAAAAAAAAACGGGAAATAAAACGAAGTAAATATATTTAAAAACGGATTCAACAAGAAACGGGAGACAAGCAGGGCAAACAAACAAATAAACGATAAGGACACACGCACACACGCGCGCGCGCACGGTGCCAATAGACCGACAGACAAATGTAACAGACAGGCAGACAGGCAGACCGACGGGCAGACACAAGACAGATGTAACAGACAGGCAGACACACAGACAGACAGGCAAACACATGCATAGACAGACACGAATACATGAATACATAACATAAATACAAGACAGACAGACAGGCAGACAGACAGGCAGACAGACAGACAGACAACAGACAGAAAGACAGACAGACTAGACAGACAGACTAGACAGACCAGACAGATGACGAAACAACAACAAAACAACTTTGGTGTCAAAACTACTTCGCGCCGCCCCTCCCTCCGTGATCTCTGTCTCTCTCTGTCTCTCTCACCCTACGGTGGCGATGATGGTAGCCTCCACCGGATGCCACGCCACCCCCTGCACCTTGTCCTTGTGGTGGGTCAGCGTTGCCGAGCATCGTTGCGTCGTTATGTCCCACACCTACCGTCAACGGGGGGGGGAGGGGGCGGTACCCTTCCTGTCTCGCCGCCTGTGGTCACCATCTATCTCCTAAGATAGCGATCGTTTTCTCGCTACTATTTAGTGTGCCCATTTGTTGCCTGCCTTAGTCATTTGATCATTGACCACGCATCCCTTTCGAGACGGAGTGGAGGGGGGGGGGCATTGGCGTCACGTACGATGGAGCGGTTTTCGTTTTCGTTTTCGTTTCTGGTTCTCGTTTGTGTTGCTGTTGCCTTCATTTCCGTTGTCGTCTTCGTTTTCTTGTTTTTTTTTTCGTTTTTGTTCTTGTTTCTGGTTCTTGTTTTGGCTTTTTTTTGGCTTTCGTGTTCGTTGCGGTTTTCGCTTTCGCTTTCGTTTTTTCTTATTTTTTGTGTTCGTTTTCGTTTTCGTTTTCGTGTTAATTTTCGTTTTCGTTTTAGTGTTAATTTTCGTTCAAGTCTTCGTTTTCGCTTTCCACTTTCGCGTTCGTTTCCGTGCTGGTTTTCGTTTTCGTGAGGGAGGTGTGGGAAAAAAACTGCGCTTTCCGCACAGGCCTCCCGCGAAGAAAAAGCTACTATACACAGCAAAAGCGCAAACCGGTACAGGCTACAGACATAAGCTGTCCAGCGTCTGTCCGGTTGTCTATTTTGCGCCACGCTACCGTATGCGAAAACAAAATCAGTATACTTGTACTTTGTACTATTACAGGGGAGCATAGTAAACACTAGTAAATAGGACCTACGGTACATACAAAAACCTATATATTTACCTATTTTTACGTACAAGATTTGGTCCCCTATTTACTATGGCCCTCCGTAGTAACAGTAAAGCAAGAAGAGGCCTTAACGCCCTCCCCCCCCGCCCCCCCCAAAAAAAAAAAAAGACCGGGCTTATCCCGTGTATATAAACACAATACGAATAATAGCACATTTTACGATAGCCTTACATCTAGTCATAGGCCATCGGGCTTTTTGCACGTTGATGCTGTGGTCAAAAAGCCAGTTTCTGGGTAAAGCATATATAGAGCTCCTCCTACACTATAATCAAGGAGCCCCACAAAAAAATAGGTGCACACCCCATCCCCTCCTCTATATGCCTCCTCTGTATCGAAGCACGTGCCCGATATTATATATATGATAGCTTCCTCACTTTTTTCCGGGCTTCTTGTCCTTCTCCTTGTAGCCTCCGAGAGTGGCGGTTGGCTCTAACGGGTCTAAAACGTCAAGGTTCCAGATCTCGATCGCGGGCTCGAAGGTACCCACGGCGCAGTAGCTCCTGCCAAAG
>MEHQ01000733.1:0-38152 GCA_008828725.1 Saccharina japonica
TTGTACCTGAATCAACAAAAACAGAAGAGAGGCTTAGAGCTAATGAGTCGGCACGAGTTAAGGCAGTAGTAGCCTTTGCCAGAGCTCTTGTCCCACAAATCGTACCAGATAAAGTACCAAATATACTCGTACGGCTTTTGTGGTGGTCCGCACAGTTTTTTTTCAGACTGTCCAAAACGCGCGGCGAAGCCGCGCACGGGTCGAGCCTTAGCCTGGACTAGGATTGGGGTTAGGGTTAGGGTTAGGGCTGGGTTGGGTCGACGGCTTCTCGTTATTCCATTTAAAAAAACACCCAAAAACACGTAAAACCAGCAAGAAATCACAATATATTTGGTACTTTATCTGGTACGATTTGTGGGATAAGACCGGTAAAGGCACCTCGCTTAAGGACATATCATACATTTCTGGGACCCGTGCTACGATAATAGAGGTAGAGGTATACCGTTTTTTGGCTGAAACGTTTTCTGAAGGATTCGGGCTCCTTAACCCCCTTGAGAACTGGTCCCACGAATTTGGGCCACAAACTACTTGGAATTAGTGTGGGACATTTTTTTCAGGCATGAATGGGTTATAACAGATCCGGGGTCACAAAGTAGGGCTCTTCTCCCTCCTCCCCACTACGGTACGTGCCTTGCATTTTTATCGCGAGAAGATTTCGGCACTCTCTTCCCTCGTCGACTCTCGTCAAATTGTGTGCTCCCCCGCAATAGTTTTTGGTCGGACCAATCGTTATTAAATAGTCGTTTTCTGAAGGCACCGACTATCCGACGTATAGGGTTTCAATACTTGTACAAAGTAAGGGTTGTTGAGTAAGGGGTGCATTTTTTCTTTTTTGGGCTTAGATTTATTGGAGAAATATATAAGTTTTAGGGTAGGCGGGGCATATGCCTGTTAGATCGTGTCTAAGTCCCGAATGCTCTCAACTCGGGCGCGCTTAATTCGGGATAACACTGCTGTATTTAATTTCGAGAGCCCCCCCCCCCCCTCTCTCTCTCTCTCTCACACACACCTCCACTTCCACCGAGTCTCCGCCACACGAGTCCCTGCCCGGGCACGACGAGGCCTGCTGTGCACACCCCCGCGTTCGCAAAAAGCCTCCCTCCCCTTCTTCGTCGAAACCCTCATCGTCGTAGTTGAGGTAAACGTCGACAGTTATTGTCCGGTCTTCGCCCGTACCGACCTCGTGACTGACGATCACCTATCGTACAAAATAAAAATGGAAGGCAATGAAGACAGCAGTGTGGGTGTTTTGTTGGGTGAGTGGGGGTGGGGGTGGGGTCATGATAGCAGGGGAGGGGGGAGTGGCCGTGGTGCTAGAAAGACTTTGGACTCATGGTAATATTAGCGGCAACAACAGCAACAGCAACAGCAGCAACAGCAACAACAATAGCAACAACAAACAACAACAGCAACAACAAACATCGTTGGTGGGTGGAGGGGTGGGGTCATAATAGCGAGGGGGGGGTAGCCGCGTGCTAGAAAGGACAATGTGGACTATGGTAATATTAGCAGCAACAACAGCAACAACAGCAACAGCAACAACACCAACACCACCAACACCAACACCACCACCACCAACAACACCAATACCACCAACAACAACAACAAAACACCACCACCAACAACAACACCCCACATTATTTCAACATGCCTGCACAGACAGTAGCCAATGGAAAATATAGTACATCTCCGACGGTACGTTTGTATCTACGAGTATATATAATACTACCTGTAGTTATAATACAGGCGCAACATCAAATTGGAAATTGGCACCTGCTACTTGTGGCTACGAATTGTGTTACTGTTTTTTTGTTGCTGCCATCTGCCCATCATCACTGATGCCACTGAACGCCACGGGGCTCATGCGGATAATTCTGCCGGCTACCCCTCCCTGTGATCTATTTATTGCGAGAGAACATAACAATCAAAATAAAAACTGGTTTGTAAATAAACATGGAGGGACAGAATTCGATGCGAGTCGACGAAGGATAAAATTCGATGCGAGTCGAAGAGGGATACAATTCGATGCGAGTCGACGAGGGAAGAAAGGGCTGGAGTCTTCTCTCGCGATAAAAATGCAAGGCAAAAACCGTAGTAGGGGAGGGAGGAGAGAGAAGAGACTACTTTTGTGACCCCGGATCTGAGTTGAGACTAATACGGGGGACCATAGAAAATACGAGGACCTCGTACGGTAAACACAAAAACCTACTGGTATCTATTTACTTATTTGTACTATTACGTAACAACAGACCCATGCTACGATAGAGGTGCACCATGTTTTTTCTGAGCTCCTCACTTCAGGAGCGTCATATCTCACCGAAAAAATGATTTTGGAGGAAAATAAAAGTGCTGCCGGATGCGAAATCTCAAGACCGAAGTATACTCTGAAACATTATTCGTCACAAAAATGAAAAAAACGACGAATTTGGGTTAAGGAGCCCGATCGTTCAGAAAACGATTCAGCCAAAAAGTGCTACCTCTACCGTAGCACGCGTCAACATTCGGTCCTATAATATGATATATACTATGGTCCTCCGTAATACGGAGAGAAAAAAGAAGGGCGAAGATAATAAATGGGATGATGAGATTATATTTTTCGAAGGTCCGACATAGGTTCTGATTTATGATTACCCCCCCGGGTTTAACCCTTACAGGACTGCAGTCCCGTTTTGGGGACACTCTAATTCTAAGTAATTTGTCCCCAAAACGGGACTCCAGTCCTAGAAGGGTTACGTGTAATAGGATGGGGTGTGATATTATATTAGTCAGAATCAAACGTGGTGTTTTAAGATAGGGGGATAATATATATTTTTTGGGCCTATCGTGGGTGTTATTATGTACCACTCTGTCCCGAAATATAAGCACCATTTTGATTGAATAGTAATGTACAACATATGTTTATATTTCGGGACAGAGTGGTACTACAAAAGCCGCCCCATAATATTACGGAGGACCATAGTAAATAGGACCAAATACTGTCAGTAAACATGGGGAAATACGTAGGTTTTTGTGTGTACCCTAGGTCCTATTTATTATAATCCCCCGTAAATAGTCTACGAGCTGGTCCAGCCGTAAAATTGATTTTCGTTCTATTGTCGTTTTCGCAAGCGTTTGGAAATACTAGGACTCCAAATTTTTCGAACCCGAGTAGTTTTCGTCGAGAAACACCATGTCCAGTAAATCCCGACACTTACGGGGATGTCTCGATACTAAATTCAGTACAAAAGTCCGAAAACGCTGGACAGCGGATGAGGCTGATTCTTGGTGTGAACATTCCTTGAGGCACGACAAGACGGTCGATATCCTCACCATCCCCTAATTCATTGTATATCAGGAGATATGACGTGTTTAGTATCCGCAATACAAACTTAAGATGTTTTGATGTTTGACACGAAAAATGGATTTCCCAGCCCAATTTTTCGTTCTTGTCGACTTTTTTTTCCCACGTGATTCGCATCGCATTCGTCTACAGCTTCAAAGCGGGTCTTTTTTGTTGTTGTTTTTTCCTTAATTATTTGCGAAAACGTAATCTGGATTTTTCTTGAAACGACCATATAGGCCCACCTTTTCGAAAAATAAAAAAGACCCGCTTTGAGTCGTTCGGTTGTGTTCTTTAGGAGTCTCTGATGGCTCTAGCACTTTTGTGACCACGGGCCGTGATCTTGCTAGATCAGACTATAGGGATTAGCAACTGAAACGAGTTTAATGTGAAGAAAAACAACAACAAACTCTAATGAAGCTCTATGCAAAGTTTCAGCTCCAAACTCGCAAAATTGAGTTCGGAAAAAGCTGGCGAATACAGCAATATCGTCTCGGCCGGATCAGCTCGTAAACGTAAACCTCGTATACAACTTTTGATACATGGTACAGGTCGGTTTCGCGAGTTTGAGCCCCCCCCTCCCCGAGACTGATGCGAAAAATCGTGTAGAAATATCTCCAAGTTTCGATATCCGATAGTTCAATAATGAAAGTATTTCGACGTATCGAAAAATTACGACATTATACAACAAACAATACGTGCCTATCGTACAGTATCGAAAAATTACGATATTATCCAACAAACAATACGTGCCTTTCGTTCGATACTATATATCGAACGTTCAATATAATTTCGATAATATATATCGAAAGTTCGATACACTTTCGATACGATATCCACCAAACAGTACTCGCCTTGTAGGTTAGCTCCCCGTCGGACTCCCACTCGAACGATGCGCAGACGGAGTAGGCACAAGGACCCGACCCCTGTGTGTGGATCATGGCATGGACGAGAGCGGACAAAGAGCAAAACACGAGCAGAGCACGAGCAAACCAAGGAACAAAAAACGAGAAAGAAAAAAAGGGCGGGTGTGTTCAATGAAATGGGAAAGTGTCGTAATCCTCTAGGGACTTTGAGAGGGGGAAATTGACGACGAGAAAAAATAAATAAGGACGTTTCTATTTTGTTAATACCGTAATCATGCGAGAGTTGGCACCCATCGGAAGGTTGGCACCCATCGGAGAGGTAGCACCGGGGTGCGATAAAAAACACAACGTAGAAACATTTAATCGTGTTTTCGCACCCCCATCGGAGAGATCGCACCCACCCGGGTGCGATCTCTCCGACATAAATAGAAATTTGAGGGCCACCGCAGCGGGTCTGTGGTAGGTAATATTCTCATTATTTCATACTCCGATGATATATCGCCAGTGCGCCACTCCTCTCAAACGTACCGTACTTTACCAACGCATGGTAGGTCAAGTCGTTTTAGGTAGCTTTGAGTCGTTTAATTTGTATGCTCTCAACCAAGCACACAGCACACATCATCCGGTACATGCCGCCTACCGGTACACCTCACAAATCACAGAACCAGCTCGTGGTACGATATTACAATACCTACCTTGTGCAACCGAGGCAGACAGGAACTACAGAGGAAATCGAGTGGTTCAGCATAAAGCGAACAGCAGACCCATAGTGTACCGGTACGTGACATTTCATTTGCTGCCAGCATCTCGTCGATGGCCTCTCCTGCTGCCAAAGGGTCGGCAGCCGCAGCAGGAGCAGCAGCAGCACTCTCATTGGCCTGTGAAAAGGCAGTCTCGCTGCGTGCACCCTCTGACATGATGCTGCAGGGGGTGGTCTGGATGCCGTGGGTTTGTGTGGACGCTGCGCATCTCAGCGGAATGCCGCCGCGTTTTTCGGGGTATTGTGCCGTATTATACCGTATTTTACCGGATCGATTCTCAATTCGCCGGCACACCGTTTTGGGTGATGTAAGGTGTGTGTTAACTGCTGTGTTTACTGTGCCCTACATCTGCAACAGGGTGGGTACGGTATCCAGCTGTTGTGGTACTCGGTATCGCACCCATCGGAGAGATCGCACCGGCGTGCATGTAAGCAGCACCGTTGCCCCAGTACGGCGCGGTGTATTTCGATTCAGCAGCGCACCCATCGGAGAGATCGCACCGGGGGTGCGCCAAAATTGAAGCACGGCATGATTTAATTGTATTTCCGCACCCCCATCGGAAGGTTGGCACCCATCGGAGAGATAGCACCGGGGTGCGATAAAAAACACAATGTAGAAACATTTAAAAATCGATCGCACCCCGGTGCCAACTCTCGCATGATTACGGTATTCCTCCTCTTGGGACTTCACAGGGAAACCTTGACTATTCAAATCAGGAGCGACGATTACAGCTGTCATTGGGGATTGATACACACAAAATGGTGTCCGAGTTATATACCAGGCACAGCAGTATATATGAAGCAATGAGTCGTACGGAAAGGGCGCAACTTGATCCCGTATACAAAGAGAAAACGGAGCCACACTCGCCACCGCCGTGTCGGAGTTGAAAACAAACCACGAGTTACATCGTGTATTCGTGTACATATGTATACGTACTCGTAGCGGGATCGGAATTTTGTTAGAAATTCAATAAAAACAAGTTTTTTTGTCCACTTTGTTTTTCTTGACAATAGTAGACCCCAGACCCCCCCCCCCACCCCCACTCCTGTCTCGAAACTCGAGAAAAAAAACGTGGGGTGTCGATTTTTTGTTTTCCGTGCTGAGCGCTCACGCACATTATATACGATTGACAACACCAAAGTTATCATTTTTTTGGTCGCTGTCCCTTGTAAAGGGTCCCTTGAAAGGTCCCTTAAAAGGGGTCCGTCCCAAACGGGATAAACGGAGAGACGAGAGAGTTCGGAGATAAGAGGGTCAAAAATAAGTGACGACAATAGCATCGGCCACTACAATTCTATTAATACTACTACTGTAATGTTGGATAAACAAACAAAACAGTCGATCCTCGTACGATTTCGATAATTGATATGGTACATGGAAGTTTAAGCTTTCGTTCAACATCATAATTAAAAACACGGGAGGATGCCACGGAACGGAGGGTAACACGTTCGATATAATAATCGAAAGTTCAATGTTCGATATATCGAAAATTCGATATGATATATTAACAATCGACATCCGACATATCGGGAGTTCGATATTCGATATCGAAAAAATCGATAGGATATCCAACACTATATAATAGCTGTTTTTTTTTTTAATATATATATACTATTAATAGTGACTCGTGACGACAACAGCATCGGCCACAAGAAGCAGCCAGGGCTCCGGCTGGGGTACGTATGATAGCTGGTACGTACGTAGTACTTATATTATGATACCAGGTACCACTCTATAGGCCGAAATGTAAGAACCACTTGGTTTTCATGTAAATGTATTAACGTATTAACTGGTCCTTATATTCTACCAGAGTGTTAGGTAGTAGGGGGTGTACCCGAACCCCGAACCTTCGAGCTACAAGAATGCGCACGGAGATCTCCGACACGTCCACAGCATGAAACTATACAGCTATTAAAAGTTTAAAGTAGTAGTGCGGGACTCGGAACTGCTGCGCGTTCCCAGCACGACATGATGAGCACCCCGCCCCCCCCCATTCCCGCCTACCGCACTATAGAGGAGTGACTCTCTGCCCTACCGTGGCATTTATCTTCAGTACTGGACGAAGCATGATGGTAGATATTCCTAAGGTAGCTATTTAGGCGCTCTGGTTGTCTAAGGGTATGTTTTACGCGGCTCAATCAATTTAGAGTATTTCCCAGCCACAGCACCGCGAGTCAACTCAGCATCCACGCCGGCCGATTCAACCTAGAGTCTTACCAAGCACAGCATCCCACTGACCACTGGCATAGGGTTCGGATTCGCGTCGGAGGGTCGGCTTCAGGCGCCAAGCACAAAGCCCCCGTAAATATCTACTCTCAAGGTGCGTCCACCCCTCTTTCTCTCTCCCCTACCGCACTGTAGTGGTACCATATCCCTACCGTAGCAAGCGTCGGAGACGATTTTGAAAGACCGCGCCGGGGATTATCTTAATCGCTTTGTCCTACTTTATTGTTTTCCTTTTCGCTTCCCCCCCCCTCCCCCCCTCTTTTTTCTCTTTCACGCAGCTGGATTGCTGGCAGGGTAGGTCATGCCTGCCGTACACCAGGGGGTGGAGTGCAAAACACGTTCGATACGATATATCGAATTCTCGTTATTTCGATATATCGAAACTTATATCGATTTTTTCGATATTTCGATATCTAGAAACTTTCGATACGACATCGGACACTAAAATATACTGGTATCATATATCGAAATTTCGGTATTTCGATATATCGAAATTTCCGATATGATTATTGTATTTTATTCTATTTATTTTTTCCCATCCGATTAATTATCTTCGCACTTCCGTCTTTCTCCCTCGTAACTCAGATCCGGGGTCACAAAGTAGGCTCCTCTCCCTCCTCCCCCACTAAGTACGGTTCTTGCCTTGCATTCTTATCGCGAGAAGATTTCAGCACTCCCTTCCCTCGTCATCTCTCGTCGAACTTTGGGGTTGGACATTTTTTAATAAAAGGAGAGTACAGCAGTACCAGATATGTAGGCAAAGCAATGCCAACCCATGGCCCATGGCCAATTCGACGCGAGTCGATAAGGGGAGAGAGGGCTGAAGTCTCCTCGCGATAAAAATGAAAGGACGGGTCGTAGTGGGGGAGGTGGGAGGAGAACGATTATTAAATCGTACGACGTAGTGACCCCGGATCTCAGTTACGACGTATATACCAGGTACCATGATATATAGGAGATACGAGTGAGAAGGGCGAAGATACGTAATTAAATGCGGCTCCGGAGAACTTGCACGTACGTGCGAGTCTAACGAATCTGCACGTACATTCAATACGGTTATATCTATAGCAGGAGTTGTTGTAGATATGAATGGCCTACATGGGTACCAAATGGGATCGAGGTGCCAGGTGGGCCTCCGGCGACTCCTGCGGAGGGCTGAATATATTTCTGCACCTTGTAGGTGGGAGTAGGGTGCCAAATGGGATCAGATCCGGGTGGGAGCAAGGGTAAAGATGGTGCAAAAATGATGGTGCAAAAGTACGTGCAGATCTAGCAGCCCACAGCACGTACGTGCAATTATACGGCTGGTGAATTACGGCTTAATGGGATTTGAACCCCTTAAGAACTGGCCCCGCATATTGGGGAAAAACTACTTGGAATTAGTGTTGGATTTTTTTCAGTTCTGGATGGGTTAATAACATTGAAAAAAAAAAAAAAAACATTGTGCAGCAGCGGCAGAGCACCGAAGGAATTATATCAGAAAAAGGCAGATTTTGCCCTAGGTTATATTATACATCGACGCGCCTGGCTTTAAAAATGAAGAAGAAAAATGAACTCTGCAGCACACTGCTGTTCTTTCTATGATATATGAACAGCTGTTTTTTTTTTTTTTTTAGTATGTATCATACGCTTGGTAACCATGGTACTCAGCACCCATCGACCTGTTGTGGTATCAATGGTATGATGTACTCAACTTTTCAGACTTTCATATTCCGGGTATCGATGGGCGGAAAGACAGAAAGACATCTGGTCAGTGATGCGAACCAACAACCGAAAGTCGTTTTTTTCGGTTTTTCCCGATCGAAAACCGACAAATTGTGTGTTTTCGGTTAATTTGCAAAAAAACGGCCCAAACCGACCGACATTTTCGTTGTTTCCTCGGTTTCCTCGGGATTTCCTAGTTTTTTCGGGTTCGGTTTGCTCAAAAAAACTCGACCGAAACCGACCGACTTTTCGGTGAAAAAAGGAAAAACCGACCGAGCCATTTTTCGATTACGGTTCACAACACTGCATCTGGTAGATATCGATCTCGATAATGTCGATCCTAACTTGGAATTAGACTAAGAAATAAATGTATGTTTGTGACCACAGAAGAATTGGTATCTCTCTATTACGGAGGACCAAAGTAAATAGGACCAAATATTGTTGGTGAAAATGGGTAAATACATACCAGTCTGTTCCGAAATATAAGCAACTTTTACAGATTAATGTTCAATAAAAACGGTGCTTATATTTCGAGACGGTGGTAAGTTGTGTGTGTCTACCGTAGGTCCCTATTTACTATTTACTATACTATTTTTTTGTTATTATTATTATTTTTTTGTCCATCCCATTTATTATCTTCGCACTTCCGTCTTTTTCCCTCCCTATTAATAGTCGTAACTCAGATCCGGGGTCACAAAGTAGGCTCCTCTCCCTCCTCCCCCACTACGGTTCTTGCTTTGCATTTTTATCGCGAGAAGATTTCAGCACTTTCTTCCCTCGTCAACTCTCGTCGACTTTTGCTTACCCACGCTATAATATGCGCTCTCGACAGTCGGTGTCATTTGAGAATATAAACCTCCATGAGGAGAATCGAACCCTCGACATCCGGCCCAAAAGGCTTCGTGGTTACCAGTTAAACCACCGGGGCACTCCCGGTACTATGGTCCCCCGCAATAGGATGAAGAATCGGCACGGACATTGGGTGTGGTGGATGTCGACGGGTAGAAAGGACGGTTAAATTTGAACAGCACACACAGCACAAAGCCGTACGAGTAGTAAAAGGGAAGAGTTTTAACACACCCCTCACACGACAAACACGCAACACACGACACCAACACAGAACACACGACACGCGCATACAGCAGTACTGAACTATCAGCCAAAGAGGTCTCGCAAATATATGATACATAAATGAGGTCGCTCGGTAGGCTACGTAGTGGTTACGTAGCTTGAAATACTATTAATAAATGCTACCAGGTGTGTGTGTTCTTCACATTGAACCTTCCTTTCTACCCGTCGACATCCAGCACACCCAGTGCCCGTGCCGATTATTCATCCTAAAAATGTACCAGTTCTGTGGTCACAAAACTACGACTGGACACAGCGATACTACGCTCAGTGCAGTAAGCAGGTACTAGCATTTGGGTACCGGAGTTCGAACCCCACCGTGGTAAGATTTGGACTTAACCCGTTTAGGACTGCAATCCCGTTTTGGGGACAAACAACTCTAATTCTAAGTAATTTGTCCCCAAAAAACCACTCTGCTGAGAGCGCCTTCGTAGCGTGGGTGGGTGGAGTTCGACGCGAGTCGACGAGGGAACGAAAGTGCTGAAATCTTCTCGCGATAAAAAGTGCAAGGCACGTAATGCTGTAGTGGGGAGAGAAGAGAAAACCCTTCTTCTATTAATAGTGACCCCGGATCTAAGTTACGGCTAAGGAGAGAGAAAAGAAGGGAGAGATAATAAAAGGGATGGAAAAAAAAAAAACACGAAAAAAAACCGGCTGGCTCTCCGGTACTCTCCTCCATTCGACCACAAAGCTCCGGATGGACGCCAGACAGGGAAGGGCTCATCTACGTACAACAACAAAAGTTGTACCAGGTACCAGGTACGTACGTACGTATCCGGCACGTACGTCAGCAGTAACTATGAATACACTCGTACATGTTCATATATACCAGTCGGCAGTACTACGTCGTAATACTCGTACATATACTGACCACAGAACAAGGTCGTGCTGCTGGTGCTGATGCTCGGATGCTCGGTGCAGAATACCCCATGTGCCATGTGCCCATGTGCCATGTGCCCATGTGCCATGTGCCCATGTGCCCCCGGGCTCGTGGGTCTACGGTCTACGGCGGTGTTACCTCGTACCAGGTTTTTGAAACCGCGTTTTAGAGGACAAATTAATTGAAAACATTGAATATTAATAGCCACAATAATAAGGCCCGTATTAGCTTGACAAAAAATGCTTGACCTTACGAACTTACGACATTATCAACAATAGTCATTTTTGCCTGAAATCAGTCAATTTTGCTTGACAACTGAATATGCCTGGTGCCTGGTATTAAATAGTACTTTTTGCATTTTTTTTTATTTATTTTTATTTACTAATAATAGTAAAAAGATTCCCCCCGCTGGGATGAAATTTCGGAGCCGATTTTCTCCAAAGCCATGCCTTAGAGGGGCAACACACAACGAAAGTTATGGCTTTGAAAAGATCTCGTCGAGTTCTACTTTCCATGGACTTATAAAACGGTTGGCGTTTGCACTCTTATTATGTATACAGAGTACGACATCATATATATCATACCAGGTACCCGTTATCGATAAAATCGTCTCGAAACATCTCCGAAGAAGGGATGTGCTATGATATTTATATATATTGTGTTATGATATGTTACTATTAATATTTAATAATAATAAAATATGTGTTATCTCGTCAACCACTGCAAAAATTATCCCACGCTACATACTATATACACTCGAACTTCTAAGAAGTGTCCCCAAAACGTGGTTGGATTAAGAAAAAAAAAAGTCGCAAATCTGAATGAAGGGTGGCTGTCGTTTTTCGATCTTCCATAAATAAATAACCCATCGTAGCCAAAAATCAAATCCGTGGTTAGTACTAATAGTTAATAGTTGGTCTTATTACTATAGTCTAGTGGTCACAGGTCACAGGACAGGCCCCCAATACCTCTGGAGCTCTGGAGTGGGAAGACTACCTCTCGCAGAGAAGACAAAACAAACAAAAACAAAGACACACTCATCGCATCGGAACTGCCTGATAAAAGTCGGGGCAACGATCGCGACCTCCAAGCTCCAAGCAAAAGTCAGTCCGGCCACTACGCGATATACCAGGTAATTCATGAATTGACACCAATCTGGCCCGAAATGTAAGAACCATTTAAATTGGATGTTAATATATAAACGGTACGTACATTTCGGATCAGACTGGTATATATGATAGATGATGGTAGCCCTGCCAAAAGGTGTCAGTTGACGGCTGCCCGTCAATGACCCGTCAAGGACTCTCTACAACTTCATGTTACCATACATTAGGACTGCAGTCCCGATGTGGGGACAAAACACTCGGAACTAGAGTGAAATATTTAGTTCTAGACAGTGCAGTTCTAAAAGGGTTGAATTATGTTCTGGTTCCTTGACGGCTGCCCGTCAAGGACCCGTCAACTCCTCTTTAGCTTTCAAATATCATCCTACTTCAAGGAAGGTTTTTTTCTTGACGGCCATCCGTCAAGGACCCGTCAAGGCCTCTTAGACTTGACGTTATAATACCAATAATAGTTCAAGTTTTAGGATTTTCTTGACGTCTTCCCGTCAAGGACCCGTCAAGGGTCAAGGCCCCTTTAAAATTGATGGTATCATACTTTAATAGCTCGAATGTGAGGAGTTCCTTGACGGTTGACGGTTATCCGTCAAGGAGCCGTCAAGGCCTCTTTAGACTTGACGTTATACTACTAAATTAAGTGTGGGGAGTTGGTTATCCGTCAAGGAGCCGTCAAGGCCTCTTTAGCCTTGACGTTATAATACTACATGAAGTGTAGGGAGTTCCTCGACGGTTATCCGTCAAGACCGTCAAGGATACGTCAACAATCCGTCAAGAAGCCGTCAAGGCCTATGTTACAAAGCTCTTTCAAGCTACTGTACGAGGTATGGGCTATGACCCTCCATTTTTTTTCGATGGCTCCGATCCTATACCTGAGGATGATTTTTTAAGGCATTAAATTATTGGGATGTTTTCCTAGGGGAGAGTTCATATAACTTGGTTTTAGACTTCGGTTTGAGTTGATTTTTCACGTCGCAATACCGTTTTGTCCGAAAATGTAAGGAACGTATGAGTATTAATTCGAGTACCAATAACTTCGTACATTTCCGGACAGAGTGGTAGTGCTGTGTACCCCTTTGTCCGGAAATATAAGGACTGTTTGAGTACTATTATGGGTATAAAAAAGATCTTATATTTGCGGACAGAGTGTGGCATATTTTTCTGTGTGAGATCTGAAGGAAAACCCGTTCTGCACTCGTACTCGTACTGCAAGTACGGGGTTCGCTCGCTGCTGCAGGTAACCGAGAGGGCTCGAATCCACAGAGACAAAGCTACTGCTGCTGGTTATGTAGTCTGGTGCTGGGATTGTTGTGGTGTGGCTACGCGCCCGCACTCAAAAGCTTGTGCATCTGGCCTCTGGGCAGATGGTACGTGTAGGGGCAGAGCAGCCTGCGCCGGCCCTGACTTTCGACCCTCTCAAAGGGACAGAGCGCAGGGCCCCAAGAACACAACTAGAAACATACTACAGGCGGGAAATACCGCCACACCACGAGGGTGCTGGGCCGCCCTCTGCGAGGGCGATTGTCCAAATATCCGGCTTGCAACAGCGCTATCTGTCTGTCTCGCATAGCCGCACGTCTCGCCTCCTGGCAGCGCCGAGACTGTCAGGCTTGTCAGCGGCCACCAATCACCACCGCCCGTCCTTACGTAATCCTTATAAAACTCGTATGTGATTGGTCTTAGTATACTGCTCGAACAGCCTATGATTGGCCCGTCCTTAAATAAAAGTTCCTCACGTATAGGCGCTGTGCCGAGGTTCATAGCCAATAGATTTCGAGTGAAGGGAGTTCCAGGATCCGTCAAGGCCTGTTTACACTTGATGTTACTATACTACTCTAATTGTGGGGGGTTCGTTCCTGGCGGCTGTCCGTCACGTCCGTCAAGGAGCAAGAGTTGCCATGCCGTCAACCCCGGCGTCTTTGACCTCGAGTATACCGAACATCGATCCATTGGCGCCAAACCGCTTTGTGTCTATGGTCGGTCTGTTATCTTACTGCCATACATACTCGCGCGTAGCCCATTATATTGCCATAGGACCACACCCTATCGATACACTGATACCGATACCATGCACCACCATGTCTGCCGTACCCCCTGGCCTCCGGTGCATGCCCCTCATCAGGAATCGCGCGTACACCTTTTCTATATACCTGGCATGCATATAATACCTGGTGCTAAGTTTTCGGAAATACCAAAATTCTGGAGCATATGGGAGGACATTCCCTAATGCCATAAGGCTTTTTTATTAAATAGTAGCATGTTACGAACCTAATGCCATACAATAGGCTCTAAGCAGCATGGAAAAACTAAACGTTAGTATAACCCTTGTTGCGTAAGGGTACAAGTATCATGCCTGGTGCCTGGTATACATAGACCGGTAGTACCCAACAGCAGTGCGCTGTAATGTCATAATCTAGCCCATGGTCACAAAAAGCCACATCGAGTGTGTTAGGTTACAAGAGCAGGAAAACGAACAGGCTAAACAAGGTATACCAAGCTAATATGTAATCGTCCCTAGATTCCCGGAATTCCATTTGTAATCTGACAATGTGCAGCTCTTATTGCAATCATACCATTCACATATCATACATACATCTATCACAACCATTAAATCATCCCTGAATACTTGACAAAAGTTATGTAAGATGCAGCTCGCTCTCCATGTAGCTCGCTCAAACACCTCGCGGCGATTCGCGCTTGGTGCAAGCAATGTCTGTCTGGTTGGTGAAAACCCGACGTGCTCCATCCCGGCACTAAAGGGATGCGAGGGTACATGGTCATACGACTACTGCAGCCATGCGTGACAATAAGTAACCCCCCCCCCCCCCCTCGCACTGGCACCATACTTAAGGCCACGGTTCGAAGCGGGCAAGTTTTGTAGGGCGGAGGCGTGTCTTAATTTTTCGCAAATCCCCCCGCGTTTATGTTGAGAATCGCGTCAAGGGTTTCCAAGAGGAGGCTTTTGTTCACAGTCCGCCTGCACGCGGTCAGAAAGTTTTGTAGTGCCGAGGCGGGCTTTTATTTTTCGGATTCCCCCCCGAATTTTTGTTGAGAATCGAGTCAAGGGTTTCCAAAAGGAGAGGCCTTTGTTCACAGTTGGCCTAGCCGCGGCCAGATAAGAATTTCCGGACGCTCATACGATGTCAGGAGCGAGGTCACACGGCATCGGAGAAGAAACCACATGTTCCAGCTTCGATCTATTTTAATTTTATTTTTTCCATCCCATTTATTTTCTTCGCACTTCTGTCCCACTCCCTCCATAGTCGTAACTCAGATCCGGGGTCACAGAGCAGGTTTTCTCCCTCCTCCTCACTACGGTTCGTGCCTTGATTTTTATCGCGCAGAGGGTTCAGCATTCCCAACGCTCGTCAATTTTCATCGAATTTCGCTAACTCAAGCTCTCGCGCTTTCCGCTATTAATAGTCAAGATATGTTTTGCGACAAAAAGTCCTTACGAGCATGCACTCGGGGGGGCTCGAACTCACGACCTTGACTCTGTATAACAGGGACGAGATTCACCTGTCATTCCACCGGGGACGCCGACTTATACGCTCCCCCAAATGTTATGTTGAAGAATCGAGTCAAGGGTTTCCTAAAGAAGAAGCATTGGTTCACAATCCGCCCGCACGCGACCCAATCAGTACGCGTAGACTTCAGGCGGTGTCAGGAGCGAGATTACGCGGCATCCGATAAGAAACCACATGTTACAGCTCTGATCTATATTCTAAAGCAAGAAAACAAAAAACGACGCCAAACAAAACGATGTTTTGCGTGGATATCATATATATGCCCGAAAACCACTTGACAAAAGTGCATTTTAGACGCCTGAAAACGTTTAGTTCGCCGACGGTGAACGTAAAAAGGCGCCTCAAATTATTTCCTCGAACCAGCGAAAAAGGCACCCGCAATTTTTGTTTCGCCCACGGCGAAAATGTGTTGCGCACCCCGAAACCCGTGCTGCGTTGTGCGCGCAACACGACTTCCGGCGCCTGATGCGAAAAACCGCAAATCCGACCTCAATGTTGCGCCACCGCAACAGCACAGGCCCAACAGCAGTACGTACGTACGTACTGTTTGTGTTCTGGTTTCAGAGCTTCTGCAGACCTGCTCCAACCACATGACCAAGCATTCCACACGACTACTCGTACCGTGTGACCGTGTGTGTACGTCGGAAGTCGGGAGGAATGCTTCTCAACTCTCATACGGTAGACCGTAGACAACCATACTTTAGGGCTACTTTTTTATATTAATAACAACAATCTATGCACCGCTGTAACAACCCCTCCTCGTCTCGTACCTCGTACCACACCAGCAGTACCATTGGTACCAGTACCATGACACCAGTACAAGGAGTAGCCACAGTGTGCGTCAACCATCGTTATGTATCAAGACGACGACGATGACGGACGAGTATCGTTCCAGGGAAAGAAGCAAGAAAAATCACCAGTATTCAGTATTCAGTCATCAGGAGCAGTAAACCACTGCTCGTACACACCGTCCGTACAGACCCTGAGCCCGGGCCCTGGGCGTGGTGAAAGGTGAACGCTTAACGCTGCATATCGTTGGGTGCGGACAGATAACCGGTCCACAATGTCCATGTTCACATCTATCTTTTTCTTTTTTTTTCTGTCTTTTTTTGTCCATCCCATTTTTACCTTGGCCCTTCTTTTTTTCTCTCTCTCTCTCAGTCGTAACCCAGATCCGGAGTCTTAGCAGGCTCTTCTCCCTCCTCCCACACTACCGCACGTGCCTTGCATCATTACGGCGAGAAGGTTTCAGCAGTTTCTTCCCTCGTCGACTTGCGTCGGATTCCGCCTACCCACGCCACGAAGGCGCGCTCTCAGCAATTGGTTCCTTTTTATGTGTTTCAAATGAAGTCAAAATCTCACCACGGTGGGATTTGAACTCGGGTACCAATGCTATTCTAGTAGCCTTTGAAGCTGACCACTACTACTGTAGTTTACCGGGGCAACCGGCTTACTCGTATATAGTCGGCTCGATCACGGAAAAGAGTCAACCCGCACTACTACACTACTACTATAATTCCATGAACTTCACTGGCACCTCTATAATGCCGCTATGTTGCCAGGCCAACACGCCGGCACTGCTGTAGAGGGCACCAGCATTAAGCGATAGCGGCCATCGTCATTATTCCGCACACTGCCACGCTCAGGCCACACCGGTTAATCCGTTCATCCCATCTGCAGCACAGCAGTACGATCTGTATCCAGTCGTAGTTTTAGTTTTGTGACCAACATAACTGGTATCTCTCTAGGATGAAGAATCGGCACGGACACTTGGTGTGCTTGCTGGATGTCGACATGTCGACGGGTAGAACGGACGGTTTAATGTGAAGAACACACACACAAGTGCTGTGGCAAGCGATCTCACCGGCACGATCTCGGGCACCGGTACTATGGAGGAACCCCTCTACTGCTGCTGTACTCGTGTCGTACATTGTCTCCAAAAGTGTGGGTGCAGGGTACATGCAGTCCCAACGCGTGGAAGATGGAATGCACGTACGTATCGTATATAGTGCGTTGGAAAGGCCATCAAAAACTTTCTATTCCGCGAGTGACTTCGGGTATATATATATGTATATACGTATTGTTGAACCACAAATTCACAAAAACAAACGCAACATGCCCCCTGGCCCCTGGCCCTCGTACCCACGCGCATTGGTCGTATTGCTTGCCGTACAGCCATACCACCAAATGTCTCATGTATACGTGTTGTGGCGGCGTGGGAGTGCAAGTGCCGGAAGGGGCAAGGAGCAAGTGGTGAGGAGTGCCCGCTACGTATCATATATATGTCTGTATTACCCCGGATCTGAGTTGCGGGAGGGAGGGAGCCTGTGAGGCGGACTTACATATCATATGTATGGATGACAGCGTCGAATGAAATGGGGGGGCGGGGGATGGTCGACTTTCCGACAGCGCATTGCCACCAACAACCAGCACACCACATCGCCTCACGGCTCGTTACTCGCTAGGGGCATACCGTCACGTGGTTTTGTGACCACAGAGCGTTTATATCTCTCTGAGATGAAGAATCGGTACGGAAACTGGGTATGCCAGATATCGACGGGTAGAAAGAACGGTTCAAAAATATAAAAATATGAAGAGTGAAGAACACGCACAGAGCGCGGGACGGTGGATTGGGCGGGGCTCAACCCGCGAAGGCAGTGTTGAACAAAAGCACAACATGACGGCCAAAAAAAAGTACAAGAGGTCGCGGTTTGACCGCTTGACTGACCTACCCCTATACTAAGCCTAGTACATTCAGATGCCAGGAGACCACGGCTTGACCCCTTGACTGACCGCCCCCTATACTAAAGCTAGTATGTTATGGACAAAATAGACCGCCTTGACGCGCCTAAAAAGACCGGTCTACTTCGTGTACAGTACTACAGGACACCTAATAAGGAACAGGAAATCTGACCAGTACTACAGGACACCTAATAAGGAACAGGAAATCTGACCCAGGCTGGATTTCTTATTCGAGAGAGGGTGTTTCCTACACTACTTTCAAGATAACGACGCTCAAATTTATAATTTTCCTGAAATTACCAGCCTGGCTTTCTTGGTAAGCCTGTTTCTCATTACTAGGTGTCCTGTACTATTAATATTAATATTCATAGTGCATATATAGCATCTTTGAAGGGTATGAGCTCTCACAAACATGAGCTCTCACAAACAATTAGCCGTGAATGTGATACTACAGCAGTAGAGTGTTGATTTAGTTCGCACAACAAGGTAAGATCGTTTTTCAGCGCTCGATTTTTTCTAGAACGGTTAAGGTTGCCGACACCGAGCGAAAGGCCTTTTCGGAAAAGATCTTGTCGAGATCCTTCCAAAAAAAACGTTTTTTCTTCTTCTTTTTCTTTTCCATCCCATTTATTATCTTCGCCCTTCCTTTCTCTCTCCTCCCGAGTCGTAACTCAGATCCGGGGTCACAAAGTAGAGGCTCCTCTCCCTGCTCCCCCACTACGGTTCTTGCCTTGCATTTTTATCGCGAGAAGACTTCAGTTTTTTCTTCCCTCGTCGACTCGCATCGAATTGTTTCGACTTTAGTTGCACCCTTACCCTTGTCGAGAAAACGAGCGCTGAGATCGCACCCCGGTGCGAAATCAACGCCCTTTACGGTATACGAGGGGGGGGGGGGGTGTACTCATGTCGTGCACGGCCGTAGTCGTATGACCATAGACCCTCACATCCCTACAATGCTGGGACGGAGCACGTTGGGGGGTACTCTAGCTGGTGTCTTCATGTCATGCATGACCGTAGTCGTATGACCATACAGGCAGCAGACCCTTGCATCCCTACAACGCCGGGACGGAGCACGTTGGGGGGTACTCTATTATAGCTATTAATAGTGCACTCATGGCATGCATGGCCGTAGTCGTATGACCATACAGGCAGTAGACCCTCGCACCCCTACAATGCCGGGACGGAGCACGTTGGGGGGTACTCTAGCTAGTGCACTCATGTCATGCATGGCCATAGTCGTATGGTCATACAAGTAGACCCTCGCATCCCTACAATGCCGGGGCGGAGCACGTTGGGTTTTCACCAATCAGGCAGACATTATTGCCTTGCACCAAGCGCGAAGCGCCGTGAGGTGTTGGGCGAGTCGCACGAAGGGTGAGAGCTGCATCTTACTGAGAAAACCGCTTGCGGGGCGGACTTGGGGGGGGTGCCCAAAGGTCGTGCTGCTATTAATGGCATTAACTGGGCACTCCAACTACGATGCGACCACAAAATTGATTTCTGGCGAGATGATTTGATGTGAGAACGTGATAACACGAGCAACATCGATTACGTACGTACTATTAAAAACAACTGCCAAACCCTCCAACAGATATATAGTGGCATCAACGCACCAACAATCTCCACCAAGTATTTTATCTCGTTCCAAGGAATAAGGATATTCCAAACGTTGTCTCTGCGGTCTTGTTTGTGTGAGTGTTTGCTTGTACTTTTGACTTGTCTCTTTGTCTTTGTCTTCGTCTTTTTCCCTTCGTTGCTTTTGACCTTTTGCAGTTACACTGCTCGCAGGCCGGGGGTACATCAGTCACACGGGACCATAGTTCCCTTCCCCCGTATCATGTCTGCGTTTATAATCGGGGTGGAGGACTCGATTTGTTTGCCTGACCGGTGTGAACCCGGCACGGAACACCCCGGCATTATAGGGGCACCAAGATAGAATCAGGGGGCGTGTACCCCCGATTGGTGATGTTGACTTTTCCATTTTTATTTTTACCTTCACATAGCGTGTAGAGGGGAGCGGAGGGCTCCAGACTATCTGTTTTTGACTGGCTTTGATCGCTTTGCGGACCCTTCTGGTTCCACTTTTATTTCAGTATACCTTTTTTGGGTAAGTTAGCCTGTGACCACGGGAATCGACCGTGTCAAGTGTTGGATTAGTACGGACAGATGGAGGTACTGGATAGAGAGACCGGCACGGTTTTTAATGTGAAGACAACAACAACAACAAAAACAAACGAAACAAGTCGTATCGGTATGCACATATCATATACACCACTCACTTTGTGCCCCCTCCTCTGGCCTGACATGTGCCCGGGTAAGGACCAGGTTTATTGTGTGATCAGATCAGATGAATGCCCGAACGGCGCTTAGATAAACACTCGATTTTGGACATGACCACGGACATACGTTTATTTTTGCTCAGAACAACAACAACAACAACAGGTATCAGGACCGAGTGGTACTATCAATAGTTAGGGCTGGGCACTGGCTGGCTCAGTCAGTAGCGATTATACCCTCGTCAAAAGCAATCATTATACTGGACTGCGGCAGTATTTTCTCGTCTCTCCTCGCTCCTTCCGAAACGCATTTGGTGGGTTTTCGTACTAAATCATGGCGTGTTTCTTGGAGGTACGTAATTAAAAACCTACTGGCGAACATACTTGCCGAGTCAGTCAGTAGATTACTACTGCCAGTACATACTGTGCCAGTGCCCAGGCCTATTAACAGTATCATACCATCAAGGGTTAAGGATGAATTAATAGTACTATTCGTAGTATAAAACCACGACCAGGACAAGAGGACAGCGTGATTCCGATCGGTATGAAACCAACACACGAATGCTTGCGGAGACAAAACAGATACTTCAGAGTATATATGTGTGTGTGAGTTCACATTAAACCTTTCTTTCTACCCGTCGTCGAGATCCAGCACACGCAGGAGTGCCCGCGACGATTCTTCCTCCTAGAGAGAGATGCAATCTCTCTGTGTGTGTTCTTCGCATTAAACATCAAAACCGTTACTTCTACCCGTCGACATCCTTGAAACCCAAGTGTCGGTGCCCATTCGTCCTCCTAGAGAGATACATACAAGCACCTGTGGCCTGTGGACAGAAAACCACAACAGATCAGAGATACTTATAACCGGAACCTGGTGTACAATATCATCCAGGCCCGGAGGTTCCGCGCATTCGTAGCCGCGAGATTTGTTCCCTTCATTTGCAGCCGACAGAGTTCTACAACAAAAAAATTGTGGGCGCCGCGACATTTCGTTCACGTCCACCCGCTCATCCACCCACATCCATCCACTTATTCACCCATCCACCATATACTACTATGTGTTGTGTGTTCTTAACATTAAACCGTCCTTTCTACCCGTCGACATTCAGCACACCCAGTGTCTGTGTGCCGATTATTCATCCTATTCAGTTTTGGACACGCGTAACATGCTGTAGGGATTTTAGGTGTACCTCTTCGGACTTGTGTATCCTTTCCCTGCTAAGTGTACGTGTTCTTTAGGATTCTCTGATGGCTCTAGCACTTTTGTGACCACGGGCCGTGATCTTGCTAGATCAGACTATAGGGATTAGCAACTGAAACGAGTTTAATGTGAAGAAAAACAACAACAACAACAACAACAATTAATAGCGAGATACCAGTTATGTGTACCGGTACGTAATTTTTGTCTTACCTAGGCTGCTGTTGCTAACCCTTAGCAAAATATATCTCTGGGCATCAATATAAGGACCGCTTGGTATTCATTTTAATGTAGAATCCACCCTTATATTCCCGATCAGGGTGGTATGTATGTGTGCGTTCTTAGCATTGACCCGTTGTTTTGTTTCTACCCGTCGGCAAAAAGCAATACATGCAAAACGCAAAAGCACCTTCGTTGATTAGAGCACCTTCGTTGATTAGAGCACCTTCGTTGATTAAAGCACCTTCGTTGATCAAAGCACCTTCGTTGATCAGAGCACCTTCGTTGATTATTCCACGGCGAGCTTAAACTCTGCGTTTCCGGAAATGCTGGAAAGGCGGCGGCATGATGATACTGGAAAGCTTGTTCACCCTTTTAGGACTGCAGTCCCGTTATGGAGACAAATTACTTGGAATTAGAACCAAATATATGGTTATGTGCACTGGAGTACTAAAAAGGTTAAGGCGAACTGGTCAGGAGTCAGGAGACGGTAGTTTCGTAGTTTCGGGGTTTGCGCGTGGTCAGTCACACCCCCCCGCTCAGGGTCTCCCAACACTAAAACTAGACTGCCGTCCGCTACAGGTCCGGTCGATCGCAACTTTTGCTGGAAAGGTCCCCTGCATAAATATTTATGGCTACGTACATGGGCCACGGATGATTTTTTTTGTAGCTGTTGTCACCTATATGAGCTATTATATACAACTCTGACCCGAAATATAAGGACCCTTTCTATTGAATTTTAGTATACAAGCATTTCTTATATTCCGGGTCAGAGTCGAATATATTACCCTGAAAAAAAAGGAGGGTCAATCGTAGCCCATACATAGGTTGTCACGCTGTCACAGAGCAAGTGTAAGATTCGCGTGCAAGACTTATGTATAAGGTTTGTGGGGCCATGTTGTATGTATAGCTGCTGTGGCGGGGCTGTGTTTGGGCTGGTTGGAGACGGGTCGTAATTTAATTAATTTCGCAAAAAAAGAGGGACGCAATATACCGGTACCTTTTCAGTACTCCAGTGCACAGAAACATAAACCTGAGTCTAGTTCCTAGTAATTTCCCCCAATTGTCCCCAGAAAAGGGACTGCAGCGCTAAATGGTTGGGACTTCAGACGGAGGAAAAGTTGAAGAAAAAAAATGATGATTACAGCAAAAGGCGGTCACTTTTTGTTGTGTTTTTTTGCTTTTAGAACCGCACCCCACGTTTTTGGGTACAAACTACTTGGATTTAGAATGGCATACTATTTCTAGTAGTAAAAGGGGTAAGAGGGGGATGATAACAAATTGGTGTCCGAGTTACAATGCAAGGAGTCGTAAGGCACGGCCGCAACAGTATGGCCAAGCCGAACTGCTGGGCGTTTAGTTTTGTTTCCATCCCATTCATTATATTCGCCCGTCCTTTCTCTCTCCTTCCTATATAGGTACTCGTAACTCAGATCCGGGGTCATAAAGTAGGCTCTTCTCCCTCCTCCCCCACTACGATTCGTGCCTTGCATTTTTATCGCGAGAAGACTTCAGCGCTTTCTTCCCTCGTCGACTCGCATCGAATTACGCCTACCCACGCTGCGATTAATAGGCGCTCATCAGCAGTTGATTCTGTTTTTCATGTATTTTTGAAACTAAACTCAAAAGTTCGCCCCTCGCGAGATTTGAACCCCGGAAACCAACTCTTAGTAGAAATATCTGTGCGATCGACTTTGTACCACAAAAAAAAAAAAAATGTTTTGGCCATTTTCGCGGGGTTCCGAAGCAGAAGAGGTTAATGTGACCGTAATTTTGTTTTCTAACTTTTTTTTTTTGTTCTCGTACAAGCCCACATGAAACATCTGCGCATCCGCGTTTCTGCCGTCTGCCGTGAATAAGCTCATCGTCTTGCATCGCCCACGGATTGTTCCAAAGGATTGTTGGAGAGAGAGGGGAGTGGCTATCAAAGTCTACCGGTATGATATCGCGGATCGGGTAAATTAGACATAGATCGGGACAGAAAATAAGAAAATACGTAACACAACAAAAATAAAAATAAAATAACGACCCGCCCCCCCGTCGCAGTTGGTTTGATATTGCCATCATTAAATAATAGGAGGCAGGACGAAACTTTTTTAATGTGGCACGCGGTTCATCATATGTACATACCTGGTACCTGGTACCTGGTACCCGGTATTTTAGTGGTGTTTTATACGATACGATCGAGTTACGGTGCGCCACGATGGGTAGAATGCGATTCGTACGTATGAATGCGCACGTATTTTTGAACGTATAGAGTTTCCAAGAACACAAAAAATACTACGAAGTACTCGTACAGCATCAGTGACTGGTTTCACTATTGTATACTGCTGTGCCTGATGCCTGATACCTTGGTACATCAAATCTACGTGTGTGTGCGTGTTTTTTCTGCCCAATGAGCCCCAGCCCCCAGCACTACACTTGTTAATGGCGTCAATGTTGATCATTCACCTTGAAATACGTAGAGAAATGTGCTCGCTCTGTTGTAACAAGGTACGCGACAAAGAACTTACGGGTACATCGCAAATATATATGGAGATGAGTAGTCAATGGAACGCCAAGCGTATGATATTTACTGGACAAAAACGAAGAGATGGCAAACAAGTGCACACACATTATGTATACGTGCATGTATAAATTGACCCCCCCCCCCCCAAGCGTAATGTTCCCATGCCTCTAGGACGAAGAATCGGCACGGACACTGGGTGTGCTGGATGTCGACAGTCGACAGGTAGAAAGGACGGTTTAATGTGAAGAACATACACACACCTCACCTAACATAGAAAATTCCGAGCGTGCCCGCTATTAATACTATCAATACGTACGTACTGCTGCTGTTATATCATATACTGCTGTACCTTATACGGTATACGTGAGCGAATGCTAGGATTCAACGATATTCATCATGCATGATGACTCACGACATCGTTTGTTGGTATCATACCATACGTCATCCATTCGTCTTGCATCACGCGAACGTACCTACACTCTGGACGGAAATATAAAGAACGTTACGATACTAACTTGAAATACTTAAAGCTCCTTACTTTTCCGTCCACAGCAAAGCGGTACGTTACGTTTGTATGTACGCGTAGGCGTGAAATGCTTCGAAACATATACACCTGGTGTAAAATACCAAAAATTAAAAAAAAAACACACACACACAGGCAGGCAGGCGGACAGGTACCGAACAACAGTAACCGGCCCCATAGCATACTCGTAGTGCAAGGCAGCAATGCACAGCGCAAACACCACGTGATGCAAGCAAGGTCCGAGCTGCCTGCCGAGAAGATACGTTAAGATGATGAGCTGATGATGGTTGAGCTGATGATGTTCTTTCGCTCCGCGGGGCTCTGACAAAAAAACGTTACAACTCTGAGAATGACAGAATGACCATCTGTGCGTGCATGCACGATGGGCGGACCATCGAACATATACCACATTTTAGTATACTTGTCTGCGTGCATTTCGTCTCCCCGAATGTATTAATAGGAAGATAGGCTGTAAAACGCAACACCTTTACTCTCCAACAAAATTTTCCTTTCAGTTATAGCCTAATTCCCCGAGTTCTGCTTTCTAATTTCCTGCAGTGCCATGCAAAGTGGAAAGAAAAACAGCCGAGGGATCTGAGAGAGCTGAGAGTACAGCGGTAGTATTGATAATAGTAGGGTGCCAGAGAGACTGCATTGGCACGAATTGTTGGAGCAATACCCATCCATCCGACATTTTTTTTTTTTTTTTTTGTTTCAACCTTGTTCAACCCATTTATTATCTTCGCCCGTCCTTCGTCTCTCCTTCCTATTTATATTATACGCGTAGTCGTAGGCGGAATCCGACGCAAGTCGACGAGGGAAGAAAGTGCTGAAATCTTCTCGCGATCAAAATGCAAGGCAAGAACCGTAGTGGGGGAGGAGGGAGAAGAGCCTACTTTGTGACCCCTGATCTGAGTTACGACTAGGAAGGAGAGAGAAAGGAAGGGCGAAGATAATAAATGGGATGGAAAAAAAAACTCAGATCCGGGGTTACACAGTAGGCGCTTCTCCCTCCTCCCCACTACGTACGGTTCGTGCCTTGCATTTGTTACGACATCAAGAGAAAAGTTTACGGGTATCATACATACATATGATACGTAGCCCTTAATTTCCCTCGTCAACTCGCATCGAATTGCGCCTACCCTCGATGCTATAATGGGCGCTCTCAGCAGGTGATTCCGATTTATTTTTGCAAATTAACTCAAACGTCTGACCCACGTGGGTATCGAGCTCACGAAATCAAAACTCTAGCAGCAATCGAGGGTGCCACTTTTTGATAGCCCACCGGGGCGATATAAAACAGAAAGCTGTTGTTCTTGGTGTCGTCACGGTCGTTGTTCGCTTTGTTGTATAAAAGTGTTGTGTTTTCTTCACTAAGCCGTCCTTTCTACATAACCGTCGACATCCAGCACACTCAGTGTCCGTGCCGATTCTTCATCCTAGAGATACCAGTTCTGTGGTCACAAAACTACGACTGGACACTGGACACAGAGATACTACGCTGCAGATTTCGTGATCACGTAGTAAGTAAAAGCAAATAGGCGTCCCGTACGTACGTAGAAGTGGGGATACCTCTTTTATGGGTCCATGGTGGGTTCTCATTACTACTCGTATATATGGCCCCCCATAATATATTCCGGGGGAATCATATGATACCCAAAAATGGTGTCCTGTCGACAGCGGATAACCACGAAAAAAGCTCAAGGTTGATGTCAGGGGTCAGGGGTTCGAGTCTCCGTACGAGTATATATGGAGATCTTTATTTTCAAATGACGCCAACTACTCTGTTTTTCTCTGTCTCACAGCAGTCTGACCACAGAATTTGTATCTAAATCTCTAGGATTAGGAATAAGCACAGACACTGGGTGTACTGATGTAGTTGGGTTCGTGGAAA
This sequence comes from Saccharina japonica, assembly GCA_008828725.1. Taxonomy (NCBI): domain Eukaryota; class Phaeophyceae; order Laminariales; family Laminariaceae; genus Saccharina; species Saccharina japonica. The sequence goes on from MEHQ01000733.1 coordinate 26,891, forward strand.
GAACGGGTTTAATGTGAACACAACACACAATGCTGTCGAGAGCGCCTATTATAGCAAAAGGATATAGGCACAATTCGACGAGAGTCGACGAGGAAAGAAAGTGCTGAAGTCTGAAATCTTCTCACGATAAAAATGCAAGGCATGTATATTCCGCCGTGTGTGTGTGTGTTCTTCACATTAAACCTTCCGCCGTAGTGGGGAGGGAGAAGAGCCGACTCAAGAGTGACCCCGGATCTAAGTTACGATTAAGGGGGAGAGAAAAGAAGGGCGAACACAATTAATGGGATGGCAACAACAAACTAACACGGTGTCTACCAAGGGGGACGCGTAGTACCTGGTTTTCGGGGCCATCGTCGATTCTGATCACTATCATCAGAGCTCGCGTAAAACTGCCCGCGCGGGCACACTTTCTTAGGTGTGCCCGCATTGAAAATAGAGCCTTTCCAAGCACAACGACGAGGTGGCACACCAACCAGGCATGCCTCTCGTTAGGGTTAGGGTTAGGGTTAGAGGTCCGGGTCGGGGCGCTGGCCGCCGTTAGTCGAAGCCAAGAATATGCTCATCGTCCGGAACGAATACCTTAGGGTTTCGTCACAAAACACTACCTCAGTAGAAACAGCGTACTTTTATGCGGGCACGTCTGAGAAGTTCGCCTGAGCAGGCAGTTTTACGGCCACTGCTATCATCATATGGCCCTCCGAAAGAATACGTACATCTCCATCCCATTTATTATCTTCGCCCTTCATTTCTCTCTCCATCTCTAGTACTAACTCAGATCCGGGGTCAGGCTCTCTTACTGCCCCTCCCCACTACGGTTCGTGGCTTGCATTATTATCGCGAGAAGGCTTGCAAGCCCTTTTTCTTCCCTCGTCGATTCGCGTCGAATTCCGCCTCCCCACGCTTCGAAGGCGCTCTCAGCAAAATTGGTTGGTTCCTTTCTATTTTTGCAAATATAAAGTCAAAAGCTCTCACTACGGGGTATACGGGTTGGTATTCGAACTCGGCGCCAATGCTACTATAGGTACATAGCATTTGAGGCTTACCATATGTATACCAGGTACGAGTATAGTCGAATATAGGATGAAGAATCAGCTTGATTTCGAGCGGGAAACAAGTAATGTCAAGACAAAACACAGGACACACAAAAACACATCAAACTCCCCGGTTTCGATACTTTATCCTAGATAATATTTCATGAGCGTGGTGATTATCACCAAGTCGAACAATTTCGATTTCCCCAGCTGGAACTTTTTTTTTTGGTGATGGACATCCCACTGGACGCAAATATAAGCACGGCTTCGTATTTATATTCATGTGTAAACGGTTCTTATATTTTCGTCCATAGTTGTACGAAAACTGAAAAATACTCGTACCAGGTACGTATGCTTCAACCACAGGCATAGTGATTTATGTCTGTTTGCGATTGCCCCCCCCTCTCCCCGAAGCGCAAGGTGATATAAGCACACGCCGACATGCGTGTCATTATGCTGATCATCGCACAGGAGCTGAAGAAATAGGGGTATAGAGCTAGCTCGACCAATTTTAATGCATGTCACATATACCGGGCGTTAGAAACCAAGACGTTCTCTCCTTCAAGCAGGAACATTTTTCGCGATAAAGCATGTCTGAAATCAAGACAAAAAAAATAATTTGAGCTCTTTTCTCATCCCTTTGGAAGATTAGGTTCTGCGTGGTTTACATTTTTTTCTAGCAAGCCTTTTTTTTGGTTTTTTTTGTTTTTTTTAGACTACAAAGCTCTGTCACAAATGCAAGTATTTTACCTACATGTCCGGAAATATAAGGATCTTTTTATATTCATGTTGTTATAAAACAGGTCCTTACATTTCCGGACAGAGTGGAAAATCATTTCAAGGAATTGGTGTCCTGCTGTTGGTGTTGTTTGCTGCTGTTGCTGTTGCTGCGTACTTCTTTGCGCGATATGCTCGACTTGCTGTTGAACGCTGCGCGGCTCAATGAGAGGTCGGCACGTACGTACACCGGTATACCTGGTAGTGCTTGCTGGTTTGAATTTTGGCTTCAAGCGCTTCGCCATAGCGTCGCGAGTCGCGGGAGCAGCAGAGGCCGGGGGGGGTGGCAAAGGCATGGGTTCTTCGGACGATTGACGAGATCAATTTGATGAATTCATGAACGAATGAGATGAGATGAGGTTCATTCGTAAAATATCAACGTTCGCCGAAAAAATGAACAGAAAAAGGGATTGGAAAATTGTGCGGGTTCTGTCCTTGTTTGGTCGTCCCTTGTTGACTACGTACCTGGTACGTATTATACATACAGAAAGTCTTTGCTTTTTCGGCTCTCTGATCTGATGTGACTTGCTTTTCTGTCTGTGTGTATGGACCCTAATTGCAGGGCATATTCTGGGACTACTAAACTTGGTACTGCTGCGGCAATGCTGCTGCTGCTTTGCTGCTGCTGCTACTCTGCTAACACTGCTGTATATACGGCGGGGTTGGCAGGTCGCGAATGTATCAGCCAGACACCCGCCGGAAGTTGTAAGCATCCCAATATATACGCGAACAAGTCGGGCATGCTCGTAATACGCAAGTCTCGCCAAGTCGGGCATTTGTTTGAGCTCGTACTGCTGTATGTAGCTGACGTTTTGAGTAATGCCTCGTTCGAAATAACAGCGGCAACCAGTGGAAAGGGCTAACATCTCGTTGGTATCAGGTGCTATACGTACCACGGGTGGGTGCCAGGGCATCAGGGGTGCAGGTATATACTCGAACGAGCGGCGTAAAGTTTGTTTCCGGGTGTTGGTTGGTCTAGTTGTCGTCAATCGAGCTGGCGTATTGTTTCCTGGCGTACCGTACATGTATGGCATGAATATGTACCAGGCAAAGACTACATACAGGTCGTGAGACTATCGTGCTCCTTGTAGACAAGTATGTACGCCCCAAAAACAAGCGACGCATCGTACCGATATCAACTCATCGTACCGATATCAACTCACTTTGAACACGCAATGCCACTCCCATCCCAAAGAAACAAAACTAAAGCCAGCACATCCTCCAAGACTCCATGCATGCCATCATGTTGCCCTCTCATCATCATGTCTCCTCTCTCACCTGAGCCAACACGAGCCCGTCCGAGTTCTCGCACGAGTGCAGCACCCCCAGAGTAGCCCCTCGGAGGTCATCCACCGTGTACCCATCCCCCGCAGAAAATTCCAACACGCCGCAAGCATCCCCCTCCAGCGGTTGTCCGTGCAACACAGCTGCTGTTGCCGAAACAACCTCCCTCCGACAACCCTGCCCGCTGGCTCCGCCGCCACCGCCACCACCGCATGAGCCACCCTCCACCATCGCCGAGCTTGCGAGCGAGCTCGAGACCTGCGCCACTGCCTGCTGTCGCTCCTCCGCCTTCGCCACGACAATCAGCAGCGGGAGCAGCAGCAGCAGCAGCGGCTTCGGGGGCAGCCATCCTCCTCTCCAGGGCCTGCCTTGTGGCAAACCTTTCCCTGATCGGGAGGACATTGTTGTGGGAAAGCTCGCCGCACTCGCTATGCACTTCAACCCAACAGCGGTGTAGTGGTGATCAATTCCCCAGAGTCCTCTGTCCTTGCCCCCTCTCCTGTGTGCGTGGCCCAGCTGCCAGGGAGAGGGGCACGCCTTTCAGGCGAGAGAGCACTGGACCGCCTCTCGCAGAGCGAGCGTGTTCGTGCCTTGTGCTTGTTTTGCTTGTTTTGCAACAGCAGCACTGCAGCAGCAGCAGCGGCGGCGACGGCAGCAGCAACGGCAGCAGCAACAGCAGCAGCAGGAGGACTATTTACTGCTCGAACTTTCGTTCGGTGGTGATGGTGTTATTCTGGCTGTCGGCGCAGATGTTTCGACGCAACCATCACACCAGGCCCACAGAGCGCTACGAGTACGGGACGATGATGTGGTGTTCTCGCTGTGCATGCTCTGACCTCCTCAGGAAAACAGGCAGCACAGCACCAGCAACCAAACCAGAGGCCGGCGAAACAAACCAAACTCGTGAACCATACGAGTATCATATCGAAACTTTCCGATATATCTAAATATCGAAATCCGATATGATCATATCGAACGCGATTTTCCCTCAACCCCCTGACCTCCTCTTGATTACTCATCTGGAATTTCAAAATAAAATCGGAAAAAGCTGAATAGTTGCGACCTATCGAAATATCGAATTTACACCCGTATCGATTTGATTTTGCGTATGAATTATCGGTATTGCACCGAACCAAACGTGGCAATAACAATACGACGCGGCGTAAAATTGCTCAAAAGATGCAAAATTAATAGCCGCGTCGGAACATTTTTGGCCAAAAATCGCTGCAAATAATTCATTTTTTTTTAACTATTTTTTGTCCGTTGGTGACGTCATGAAGCCATTTTGTTCTGGCAGATGATGGGATAAATAATTTTATAGGAATCGACCTGCTGTTGACTGGTGACTGGTCTTTTCACAAGCCCCGACTCGCGAACGGCCTCGCGCCTCTTCTCTCTCTCTCCTCCCGTCCTGCTTCGTCCTGCTTCGTCCGGCTTCGTCCTGTATCACACACCGATACGTACGTATCCGTGTTGTCGCTTGTACCAAGGTGTACCAAGGTGTATCTGGTGTGCTGGCATGTACTCTGGTGTGTTGCTTCGAATCCAGTACGGCGGAACACAAGCATCAACTTGTTCGCGGGGGGAAGGACAACAAAACACGTTTGAGTGGATGGAGTGGATACACCAACGCATCATACAAAGGACACAAACATTGCACAATATAGATATGTCCAGGCCTCGGCCTCAGGCAGACAAATCTCACGGGTCTGTAAACACGAACGAACGAGGTTTGCGCACTCGCCAAGAGCTCATTGTGTTGTGTCACGTGAGAACACAGGAGAGAGCGGCGTGTTGCGTCTCTCTCTCTCTCTCTCTCTCTCTCACGAACACTGACTGCTGTGGATGCTCGTCGTATGTATGTGTCGTGACTGCTATGTCGTGAATGCCGACGGGGGCACATGGAAGGAAAATCCATGTGAGTGAGTGAGTAAAAAACAACACAACATCTTCTCTCCCCCACCCGCCCAAAGATGTGGATCATGGTACTCTACTACTACTACTGGTGGTGTTGTTGTTGTAGAGACGCGGACGGACGTGATTTCGCAGCAAAAATATCATTCATTCGTTGTGGGGTAGATATCCGTGATGTACCTGGTAATATATGACATGTGCCCGGATCCCGTTGTATGATTTTGATGGAGTTGTTTTAGTTTCAGAGAACCACCTGGTCCAACAGTGAATACGTAAACACCATCACGATCTCTCGCATCGCCTCCAGCTCCTTGGGCAAGCTTCCCTCCGGGTCCTCGACCACGATCGCTCCCGACATACCTCCCAAAGTCTGCAGGGAGCTCGACCCCTCTGCTCTCGACGAAGGTATCGGTGTCACGTGTCAAGTGTCAAGTAGCAGGACGGGGGGGGGGGGGCGTACTCATTTGTTGCTTGCCTTAGTCATTTGACCATTGACCACGCATCCCTTTCGAGACGGGGCACCGTTCCTACTCCTATTAGAGACACCTCCAACATTTGGGCGCTCATTACGTTGTTTCCATATATTACTGAATGACCATATACCCTCGCACCCCAAAAAAAGGGGGGGGGGGCATACTCATTTATTGCTTGCCTTAGTCATTTGACCATTGACCACGCATCCCTTTCGAGACGGAGCACCGTTCCTACTCCTATTAGAGACACCTCCAACATTTGGGCGCTCATTTTATGTTGTTTCCAATACTAAAAAACTTGTTGCTATTGTTCTTATCCCCTTCCTGTTTCGCCGCCTTTGGCCACACCATCATCTTCAGATTATATTATAGCAGGGGGGGGGGGGTTCACCGCACCTGTTTTATACTGTAGTACCATGTAGTACCGGTACGAGTATGTATCATATTGTACGGTACTGCAGGCAGGGAAACAAACATTAAATAAAAACTCTACGGTCTCCTGTGATCCGTACAGCAATACCAATAGTGTTGGTATTCGGCATCTATACGATCTTCTCTGTCCCCAGCATCTCCGCCGTTTGGGGTCTAATTAATGTGGATACTCGTATGTAGCAAGCAGGGATTGTCATGAAAGGATATTACCATCGTAAAAATATCGTATCGATGATAACGTTCTCCAGCATCGAAGCACACACGATGAATGGAAGATTAAGATTACCCTCGGCTGTGACCAGGTAGTTGCTTACGTATAGCTTAGAGCTTACGAGTAGTCTATAAAGCCTTATGTTGGGGGATAGAGATCGACCGGTCAGAAGAAGTAGTCAGTACTCCCTAACTATCGCCCCGGTGGGCTAGCAGGTAACCACGAAGCCTGTTAGCGTCGAGATCGCGAGTTCGAGCCCCGCCGAGTGCATGCTCGTAGGGACTTTTTCTTGCAAAAAATATCTTGAATAGCGGAAAGCGCAAGAGCGTGAGTTAGCAAAATTCGACGAAAATCGACGAGCTTTGGGAAGGCTGAACCCTCTGCGCGATAAAAATCAAGGCAAGAACCGTAGTTGGGGAGGAGGGAGAGGAGCCTACTTTGTGACCCCGGAACTGAGTTACGACTATAGGGAGGGAGGAAGACGGAAGTGCGAAGATAATGAATGGGATGGGAAAAAAAAAAAAAAATGTACCACACAACAATTCGACGCGGAAGTCGACAAGAGAAGAAAGGGCTGTAGTCTTCTTGAGATAAAAATGCAAAAGGCACACGCGAACCGTAGTGGGGAGGGGGGCTTAATGTGACCCCGCGGATCTGAGCTACTACTACTTCGTGCACACTAGGATAGAGAGAGAAAAGAAGGACGAAGATAACAAATGGGATGGAAAAAAAAAAAACACAACACAACACAACGCACTGGTTACATGCGGTGGAGAGTGAAGAGTGAAGAGGGGAGGATTGTGGAGTATCATACCTGGTATATATATATGTACATGTCATAGGTCGGATGTCGGAATTACAGTAGTAGTTATCGTATACCCCCCCGCTAACCCAGAAAGCAAATCAATCATATCGACGCTGGCATACTGCATAAGGTTACCAGGTGTACTGCCGGTACAAAAGTTTTATTGCATACCCGGGTACCTGGTAAGTGACGAGAGGAAACCGTATACCCTGGTATGGGTAATTAGGTTTCCTCGTTTTCGTCCGCCTCTTCCGTTTCCTTCCTTCGACTCCTGCTACGATAGATAGTGGTCCCAGTGACACTTTTTGGCTGGCGAGGCTCCTAAACTCAGGAACTACACAAAAAAGCTGCAAGGCCATTATTACGGGGGGGGCATAGTAAACACTAGTAAATAGGACCAAATATTGTTGGTAAACATAGGTAGGTATAGGTTTTGTCGGCACCGTAAGCCCTGCTTACTATGGTCTCCCGTAATAGTGCTTTTCAGCAGTATTCGTTGCATGCCTAGTAGGCATGGCTCCAAACGTACCTCCCCTACCGCACTGTAGTGGTAGGGCTCTATGTAGGTACCCCCTTCACGTGACATGCCTCGAGAAGTGCCCTTTCTATCGTGGAGTGTCTCCAAAACGTCCACAGCCCCCACCTCGGCATGGCTCTAAAGGCACACACACCCCACCGGTCGATGAAAACCCGACATGCTCCGTCCCAGCATTGTAGGGATGCGAGGGTCTACGGTCATACGACTACGGCCATGCACAATATGAGTACACATACACACACACACCCCCGTCCACACAAACCCCTTCCACACATACCCTGTTATAAGGATTACCCTGGGCTGGGTAATCGATCGATCTTTTACCCCTATAGCTCAGCGGTAATACCCCCACATTTGACGTCGTCGAGGACACGGGTTCGAATCTCACTTCGAACGTTTCTTTTTTCAGAAACGCTTGCGCGTGCGTCCCTAAAAGACACGTCTCCCTGGCTCCCCAGGTACTGAGATGAAGTGGGTAGGTCAACGTACGACCGTATACGGTACCGACGTCCCAAATATCCCGCCGTTCAGAGGGGGGGAGAGTGTTATAAGGATTACCCTGGGCTGGGTAATTGATCGATCTTTTACCCCTATAGCTCAGCAGGTAATACCCTCACACACCCCGTTCCACCCTCCCCAACTCAACCACCCCCACCTTCACCACGATCAAATGACTTACGCAAAAAACAAACGAGTACGCCTCTCCCACCACCACCACCACCTCCACCTCCCCCATTCTCTCCCTCCATCCATCCCTCGTGAACATTGATGTCGACAATCTGTGTCACCGTTGCACCCTTCGCGCGTTGCACTGCCTGCCGTTCTTCTACTCCTCTCCGCGTCATGTCAGCTCTGCATGGAGGCCCCCGCTCCGTCCTCGATCCACCCGCCTGTACCATATAGGTTCAGATCCCCATTTCAGTATCTAGGTTAGCTCCTCATTTCAGTATCTTACGTCAGATCCCCGTTTCAGCATCTAGATCAAGATCCCCATTGCCGTATCTAGGTCAAGATCTCCATTGTCGTATCTAGGTCAGATCCCCATTTCAGTATCTAGGTCAGATCCCCATTTCGGTATCTAGATCAAGATCCCCATATTTTTGTGTTGCTTCGCGCTTTCTTACGAACTTGATGCCGACACGAGTATAGAACCAGTGCGGGACGAGGAACCGACACGAGTTGAGAGCGAGACCCCAGGTCCGGGGCCGCGCACCGCCCTCGTCCGCGGGCAGGGGGGGAGGGGTGTACTCGTGTCATGCATGGCTGTAGTCGTATGACCATAGACCCTCGCATCCCTACGATGCCGAGCCGGGAAGGGGGGGGGGTGTACTCATCATGTTATGCATGGCCGTATACTCGTATGACGATACACCCTCGCACTCCTACAATATCGGGACGGAGCACGTCGGGTTTTCGTCGACCAGGCAGACATTGGTTGCTTGCACCAAGCTTGAGGCGCCGTGAGGTGTTGGGCGAGTCGCATGAAGGGTGGGCTGCGTCCTGCTAAGAACCGCTTTTGAGGCGGACTTACGGAGACGCTAGAGAAGTACAGCCTAGGAGAGAGGGTGGAGACAGCGAGGAAGGTGGAGCAGCGGAACCCGGCGGGACGCGAGCAGGCGGGTTGAGGGGAGAGGGAAGAGCGAGGAACTAAAGACGCGGAGGGAGAGGAGGCACAGATAACGGTGACGGGACGATTTCACCAAACGGCGCGGCGTCAGTGAGGCGAAGCTCGAACGTGTATCGTCGGTGTGTCGACACCCGAGAGGGGCGAAAGTCGTAAGCATGCATCATCCTGGCAGAGTCGCGCTCGGTAGGCAGTGAGAAGGTGTGGTCCCTCGCCGGTGGGTTACTTTGTTTACAAACCATCGCTTTTGCTTTCCAGTCTTCTGGACAAGCCGTGGTCATAGCAGGTGCCTTCCCTTCCGCCCCTCCGCGGTGCAGTGATGCCTTCATTTTTATCAGGCAGGGGGTTCAGCATTTTCATTTCTCGTCGATTTTCATCTAATTTTGCTAACTTTTTGTCGAATTTCATCTAATTTTGCTAACTTTTGTCGTCTTTGATATAATTTTGCTAACGTTTGTCGAGTTTCATCTAATTTTGCTCACTTTTGTCGAGTTTCATCTAATTTTGCTTCGCCGAGGAGTGAAGCCCTCGCGAAGACGGCCGCATGTTTTGCAACCCTAGGTGTATTGTCGAAGTCACCCCATTTGGGACTTCAAGCCCTGGGGGCGAGACAGCTCGATGTGCTGCGAGCAACGCTCGTATACCACGCTCGCCCGCCATTACTCGCTCCCCTACCAACGTCCCCAGCCCACCCGCGGCGAAGTTTCCCTATACCGCCACGACCCGAACGGAGCATCCGCTTTCATTCCCGACGACCGTCCTACCGACGACATCTATTTAATACCGCCTCCTCCGATTTGTCGGACCCACAACCTTTTCGCTGTCGAACGGGGAAAAGGATTGAAACAAAAGTGACGGTTACATCGTTGGGCTAACCATGTACGTGTCACACGGGTGAAATACCACTTACGATAACCCACCCCTTCGGACGAATTTCGAAGCTGAATTTCTTCAACAAAGGCGAGAGAGGGTGCACAACGTCTACGTACGGAAAGGTCTCGATGAGACATTTCCAATGCCATCATCATTCTTGTCGCGTGTGTTTTTCTTGTTGTGGAGAAAACCTGTTCGGAACTTTACACACCTCGGGGCAGGTTATGATCTATCTATCTATCTATCTACAGTAGATCATCTAGTTTCCTCGCCTGCTGTTGTGAGATAGTGTGCAGGGTCCACATCGTACAGATCCAACCCAGAAAACTAGATCATGCAGATTATACTAGTCTCACCCGGAAACTTGAGCCAAATCATACAAAACCGGGAGTAGGTCCGCCTTGAAGAAAGATCTAGATCATCGATTGGGAAATCGATGATCTATCCGATGATTTAATATGTACGGCCGAACAAAAGGATATGCACACGAAAACACGAGAATACGAATACTGTAGACCGTCGCGTATTCAACCTTGTCCCAGGGGGTGTGCAATATCGGGTGTGAAAACGTAAGAAGCAGCCGGTGCTGCTAAGGTAGAGCTTCAACTCGGCGAGTTAAGTTACAAGACACGCTAGCGATGCATGATACCATTACGGGGAAACACAGCATAATATTCCGAACCAAATAGTGTTTGCAAATATAAGGGGATGCCCGGGTTTTTGGGTCCATCTTGGGTTCTATGTACTCTTAACTACGTAAGCCCCCCCCGTAATCCTGCTTTTACGGCTCGAAGGCACCCTACAGGGCGGTTGACAAGACCGTTGACAAAATCATACTTTCGTCATTTGTTGTAAGGCCAAATTTGATTCCCAAAAGGGCGGGTTAAGGCGTGTTCCGTGCTCCCGGTCGCGCGCAGAACGACATAGGGTTGGACTTTCGCGTGCGTCTCACACAGCCGTAGATCGTTTGTTTGGGGCTCTCACCGCACCAATGTCCGTTTCTAGTGGGAGCAGGGTTGGGATTCGTACCGGAGACACTGACAGACCTCACCGGCCCCTTAGAGAGACTGAGTGAAGACGGGGCTGGCTGAATTGCGAAATTTACCGGTTTGTTCACGGGTCGGGTCGGGTCCAGTCGGGCTGGGTCGGGTCGGGCCGGATCGGGTGGCGTCGGATCAGGTCGGGTCAGGGTGATCCGACCCGACCCGTGAAGTTTTGAAAACCGCCGGCCCTGACCAGACTCGACCCGTGATGTTTCGAAACCCTCCTGACCTGACCCGACCCGATCCGACCTGGCCCG
>MEHQ01000733.1:38390-146026 GCA_008828725.1 Saccharina japonica
GGACCCGACCCGACCCGACCCGACCCGACCCGACCCGACCCGACCCGACCCGACCCGACTTCGTGGCTCCACCTGGTCGATCCGTGAAATTTAAAAACAAACCAACCTGCTTGGAAGTAGCCTGCGAGAGATTCGCGATACAGGGGGAGGGTTTCAACAGAAAATATGGCGGCATCGTCCCCGGGTCTTGGATGGAGCGTGGACTTGGGGACAGAGGAGGGTACTGACCCAAGGCCGCTGGTAGTTGACACGCTAGCGATGCACGACGCAAGGACGAAAAAAGGCCGGCCGGTAAAGTCCAGCGACAGCTAGTAAACCTGGTCACAACCGGTTTAGAACTGCACCCTCACGTTCGTGGGGGACAAGGCACGGAATTTGTGGGGAACTCGTCGTACAACAACGCGTTGTGTTGCTGCTGTGTTCTACGAAATAGAGGAAGGCCAGCGTATGGGGTAGATACAGCTCAAGCCGGAAGTAGGGACAAAGAGGAGTTGGACTTTGTGCAGAGGGCTCTTTTTTGTCCCCGTGGTTTTCATGCCGCGTGCACCATGTTACTAAGTTTTTTTTACGTCGATCACTCATAAACATTCCCCGAAATGAGATGAAAAGGGAAACCAAAACAAAAAATGAAACCTTATCGTAATACTTTGTATTAACCCTTTTGTGGCTTGATTAATAAAGTAAAAACACAACCAAAAACACGCCGCGTGCACCATGTTACTAACTCTTTTTTTTTACGGAGGGGGCATATATAGTAATTACACCCCAAGATGGACTCCAAAACCACACAGTCCCCCTAATGTGTATGAGCAATATCTTGTCCCCCCTTAAAAACAGGAAGAAGAGCGTGCACCATAACAAACAAATGTCACCATTATGCTACGTAAGCGAGTGTGGTACAGCTATTCTCACACGGCAGTTGGGACACCGCCCACGATACCCCGGAAACTTGGGGACGCCTCACGCAGTCGATGCTGTACTCGTCGTGAATGCAAGGCTCTTCATGGGTCATGACCCGACCCGCGGGTCGGGTCAAGAAGTTTTTGAAATCTCACGGATCGGGTCGGGTCGGGTCGGGTCGGGTCGGGTCGGGTCGGGGTCGGGTTGTTTTCAAACTCTCACGGGTCGGGCCGGGTCGGGTCACTCTTACCCGGCCTGACCTGACCCGCGAGGTTTGACCCGATGTTTTCGACGTGTTTTCCCTCTGAATCCCCAAAGGGGTTGTTGGCTGTTGCTAGTATATATTAACGCCTTTCACTACTTTTGCCAAAACCTTTGCCGAGAGGAATTATGCCTCCCAGTACGTACGTATATACAGTACGTAGATACGTATACACGTACTGGAAAAAGTTACGGGTGACAGTTAGAATGCCTTGCAAATTCACCTCGGAGACTTTTTACGTTACCAACACCGCCAACACCCACAAAACAAACTAGATGCCTGTATGCGTACCTGTACAAGTTACCTGTAACAACAGTTAAATGTTTTGCAATGTGTACCTGTATGTACGTAGCAGTCATCAAATGCTGTGCTTTGCAAATTACCTCGGGAGGCTTTTACCGTACCAATACCGCTAACACCCACAAAACAAACTAGATACGTATCTACTCATTTGTACAAGTTACCGAATGCTTTGCAATGTGCACCTGTACGTAGCAGTCATAAAAAATGCTGTGCTTTGCAATTTACCTCGGGAGACTTCCTACGGTACCAACACCGCTAACACCCACAAAAAAACTAGATCAAGTTACCGGCAACAGTCGTAAAACGTTTCTGAAATGTATACGTATACCTGTTGTGGAAGCAGTCATCAAATGCTTTGCAATGCACCTCGGCGACCTTTCCGATACCAATGCCGCCGACGCACACCAAAACGTTTCTGCTTCGAAACCCAGGTAATACTAATACTACTACTGTATACGCATACACGACACACACCGAACCGCAGACTCTCGGCCCCCAAAAAATCGCAACGAATAATAATAATGCAGGACCGCAAAGAACGCCACAACAGTGTGAAAACAAAAATACTAACCCATTTTACGCTCAAAAACAAGGAATATATGAATATATTCCTCTCTGAACCGAAATATAAGGACCGTTTTTATAGTAACATGTAATTGAAATGGTGCTTATATTTGGGGTCAGAGTGATAAGGGCCATTTTCTTACCAGACTGAAAACGGGGTGCAGAACAATCTGCACGCCGCACATGAGACGGCGTTTGTTTGCTGTGTCTCTGAGAACCCTTGTGGGGGAACTGAAGCGAACCGAACCGAACCGAACCGAACCGAACCGAACCGAACCGAACCGAACCGAACCGAACCGAACCGAACCGAACCGATCTCTGAACCGAACCGTGAGAAAAAACAAGGGCGCATGCCACGGTAGAGGTGTTGGCACCATGTTACAGAGTTTTCTGAGGCTCCTCATTTGAGGAGGTCTATACTAATACTAAGTAATAGTAAGCCACCTGCCTTTGGAGGAAAATGAAAGTGCTATATACCCGACGAACAACCAATCCCATGGCCTAATGAAACATACTGCAACACAAGAATGAAATTCCGGCGATTTTGGACTAACCCATTCAGAACTGAAGAAAACGTCCCACACTATTTCCACGTAGTTTGTCCCCGAATTCGTGGGACCAGTTCTTAAGGGGTTAAGGAGCCCGAATCCTTCAGAAAACGTTTCAGCCAAAAAACGGTATACCTCTACCTCTATGTTGTGTAGCACACGCCTCCAGAGGTAGGTGCGGTTCTGATCTGTGAGATGCGGTTCTTCTTCTACGGTTCGGCTCCATGGAACTGTAGGAGGATAGCGCCTGCCGCCGGAAGCAGCGCTGGCTGCTTCTGGGCGGGGAGAAGGACTCAAGGTATGCTTGCGTTCAAGCTCGGACACAGCGGTAGCTGCTGCACACGACACGCGCGCATCGCCAAATTTACTACACGCGCAGCAGTGCCGGTGCCCGATCTAATAATGCCGGTGAAATATAGTCAAGCCGAAAAAGTACATAGGTTGAGGTACGCCTCGTAGGGATCATAGAAACCCATTGAGCACGTTTCTCTCGTCATACTATCCACTGGAAGCACTTGAGTACCGCTGCTCTAGGGGTGTCACCGCTAGAATTACGCACGCTTGGCACAGATGGGCCTAACCAATGTGCGGGATAATGCCGGTGCCCGCTAGAATCCCGGTGCATCGGCCTGGCACACACCGGCAATCTTGATAGTGGGACCACTCAGCGCGGTTGAAAATATGAAGGAAAAAAAAAAGTATTTGTCCTCGATTGCTTTGGATCGACATACCTGCGTTCGAGCTACAAAGTAATGGGCTGCTGCGCACGACACGGACGCGTGTAACGCCAGCCTCACTCGTAAAAATTATGCGCCCTCGCACATAAGGCGGTCGACAATAAAAACGCTCTCCTCAATTGTTGTGGTCGACATACCCAGCCCCCAAAAGGAGTTGAAAACCGAGACTCACGAACCTCCCCCCTCAACCACGCAACCCTTCCCCCTCCCCTGGTGAAAGCAATGCCTGCCTGGTCGGTAAAACCCCAACGTGCTCCGTCCCGGCATTGAAGGGGTGCGAGGGTCTAAGGTCGTACGACTACGGCCATACATGACATGAGTACAACCTCCCCCCTGGGCCAATTCATTCGAAGCTGTCATCCATATGCAAGAAAATTCGCCTCAGAATAGGTTCTTATTTAATAGTAGGATGCAGCTCCACCTTTCATGCGACTCGCTCAACACTTCACGGCGCTTCGCGCTTGGTGCAAGCAATGTCTGCCTGGTCGGTGAAAACCCGACGTGCTTCGCGTTAGCATTGTAGGAATGCGAGGGTCTATGGTCATACAACTACGGCCATGCATGACATGAGTACACCCCCCTGGTTTCGCTTAACCTGGAAATTTTCCGAACACCCGTCAGCAGAAAAACAAGAAGCAGAAATACCGTAAGTAATAGGAGACTGCGGTTCCGCCCCTTGGCGCACCGCCTCCCTACACTAAAACTAGTATATCAAGACCTCCCCACACTAAAAATAGTATATTAAGAGCTCATTACACTAAAAATAGTATATTAAGACCTCCCTACACTAAAAATAGTATATTAAGACCTCCCTACACTAAAAATAGCATATTAAGACCTCCCTACACTAAAAATAGTATATGAAGGCCGAAAAGGGTCTTTGGCGCGCCCAAAACTATATCTCCTCATTTAATAGCATCTTCGGCAGGAAGTGTATGTACAATGCACAACACAAAAAACGACCAGGCGCGGTCTAATAAGAGCTCGATTCAACCGAGTGGTTGCCTCGTGATGTCTCCTCCGCGTCCCCTATCCCCTCCCCGCTCGCGTCCCCGATCCCCTCCCCTCCCTGCCCGCGTCCCCTATCCCCTCCCCGCTCGCGTCCCCGATCCCCTCCCCTCCCTGCCCGCGTCCCCTATCCCCTCCCCGTGGCCTATTTCATTACTTCACGCCGGGGGGCGGACATGTGCCCAATAAAAACACGAGGAATCGGGCGAGAGCACCAATAACAGGCCGATTTTATGCGGCCTAATGACCCACCACTGGGCGGGAATATAAGGGCCGTTTGGACATAATTATGAAGATCAAGCGGTCCTTATATTTATGCCCAGAGTGGTACCAGGTACCAGGTATCTGGTATTTAATGAGGCAAAATCAGAAACAACGTTACCGGTTTCTCTGCAAAGCGAAGTGAAAAGACCTACGTACGAAGACAGCAGTGCATGCACCTACGGGTATAGAATCTATACGGGTATCGTGAATCGATGGACCTATAAAAAAGTCGTCAGTCGACCACCCAACAATCTAGTGAACGGAACCTATAAATATGGCAACTCGACCTCTAAATACCGCAAGTCGACCTACAAATAAATACGAATCGAAACTTGACCTATTCATGTCATGAATCGACCTGCAAGTAGGGTGAATCGACCCATCCGCACAGGAGTGAACCGAGGTACGAGTCGAAACATTCGAAGCCTCCGCTTCTCCCCATACGCCCGAAGAAACTCTACGTATAAGCATAGCTGTCGTCCACGCTACTTATTGTGTGTCAACGGTTAATCAAACCGGCCTGTATCTAAGGTTGGTACCACACATCTATGAAAAACAAAAAAAACTCTTGATCCTGTACACCTCCCCACACTGTTGGCTTGCCTTTGTTTAAAGCCTGCGCGTCTGCGCGACCCAAGACTATCTGCCTTTGGGCGGTGTTTCGATAATCATCATGTCAAAAGTCACACGCCATACACCACCATATGAACCACATCAATCTAATCGACTAATCCTCCCGTACGCACAAAACTCACAACTTCTCGCATCCAAGGTCACCGCACGGAAATAATACGCCTTGTAAAATGCTTTCGGAGTTGCATCGTACCAGGTATCCGCTCAGCAGGCAACGCCTCACCCCGATGTACTCGACGGGAGGGCGGAAAAAATAAAGAAACAACAAAAAGAACCTTCCCTGCAAGCAATTCAAGAAACGTTCGATGGTACTTGAAATATGATAGGCGTGCCCTATACCAGGAAAATGTAACCCCTGCATAATCCGTCATATTTTCGGCGAGAGTTATCCGAAGGGACGGTTCAGCGGGGCGCAACATTCCAACGGTTATTTCTCGGCAGCTGGCCGAGCAAGCGGAAACCCGTTGCATTCAAAGCATCGCACGTACTAGTGTATGCCAACCGCTAGTGTATGTCAACCGCCTGTTTCCCTTTTATACCCTCCGCCTACTGCATAGATGGAAACCCCTGCCCGCGTGTACGGCGGGGATTACCCGACGGGATGGTCCAGTGGCGAGCATCACCTGACGGGTCTTCATGAGCAGATGGCCGAGCGAACAGAAAACTGTTACACCCAGATAATGGTCTTGCATCAACAACCGACAGCCTCCCCGGTATCAACAGCCAACCTCGACACGGATGGAAACCCCTATCTGCGTGTACGGCGAGAATCAGCCGACGGTTCAGCGGCGTGCATCACTTGACGGTTTTCTTGGAGAGCCGGTCGAGCAAAAGCCGAAAACCGTTGCACCCAGAGAATGGCACCCCAACAACAACCCACCGCCTCACGGATGGAAACCCCTATCTGCGTGTTTCGGTGAGAATTACCCGACGGGATGGTCCACCGGCGTGCCATCATCCGACGGGTCTTCTTCAACAGACGGTCGACCGAGCAGAAAACAGTTACACCGAGAGCGTGGCATCACATCAATCGGCCGCCCCCCCGGCACCAACATCCAACCACCCTACAGATGGAAACCCCACTCCTCGACGGTTCTTCTTCGGCTGCCGATCGAGCGAGCACAAAACCGTTACATCCAGAGCATGGCACCGCATCAACCCACCGTCTCCCCGGCACTAACACCCAACCGCCTCATCTATGGAAACCCCTAGAATATCGGCCTGATCGCCCCTTACAAAAAACGTTCCCTTCCATATTCGTAAAAAAAGAGATGATATCTGCCTGGTCCCCTTGCAAAAAGGGCGCCCCTCCCCCCCCCTCCCTGCTTCTCTCCACAACTCCGAAGACCTCCACTAACACCCCTTTAGAATGACTGCACCCACGTGATTGGGTGTCAAACTACTTGGAATTAGTGTGAGCTAGCTACTTTCTGCAGCAGCCAAAGGGTTTCCTAAAAAACTCGCCTGTGGGAGGGGGGGGGCGGTGTGAAGATAATATTAGTATGCTGTCGTTTGTTCATTTACACGTGTGTGACATCGTTTCGAGCCCCCTCAGGCCCAGGCTTGCACAAATGCGTTAGGAAACCAATTTTCCATTGCGGACGAGGAGACAGATCCGCTAGGCGCATCGCGTTTACACCTGGATGACATCGTTTCGAGCCCCCTCGGGAGCAGGCCTCCACAGCCGCGTTAAGAAACCCCTTCTCCCTTCGGACGAGGAAAACGCCTCGCTAGGAACGTCGGCGTTCGATGAGGGTGGGTTCGACCGCCCCGCCCCCTTCCGCCCTCTCCCGCCCCCTCCCCCTCCGCCCCCCCTCGCCATCGTGGCCGCCCCCACCCCCGAATAAGATGAGAAATGTCGCTCGTAGGCCAGAACGTCCGCTGATAGTGTTCGCCTCATCGAAGGGTAGCCGCTTCTCCGCTGCCCCAATGTAGAAGCCGTTTCGCCTGCGGTAACATCGCGGTAACCAGATCCACCGCCGTCGATACCACTACCGCCGCCGCTACTACCTCGGCTACTGTGGTGGCCGCCGCTGCGGCTACTGCGATGGCCGCTGGTGTGGCTACTGCGATGGCCGCTGTTGTGGCTACTGCGATGGCCGCTGTTGTGGCTACTGCGATGGCCGCTATTGTGGCTACCGCTGGTGCTGATGCGGGGCTCCCCACGTTCGGCAGAGACGACTGCCCCCATGCCTGCGAAAGGGTTTCGCGCGAGGCTACTGCGGCTACTGCGACTACTGCGGGTACTGCGGGTACCGCTGATGCTGGGGCGGGGTTCGCTAGGTTCAGCAGAGACGACCGCTCCCGCACCTCCGTAAGGGTTTCCTGTAAAAAGAGGCGGTGGGGCCGCTGTTGGCGGTGGCAGTGGTGGCGGTGCTGCCGGGCGGTGTTCGCGGTGTTGACGCTGGTGCTGGTACTGCTGCAGCTGCTGCTGCTGGTTCTGGTGTTGGTGGTGGCGGTTTTGTTGGTGTTGGCGTTGGTGCTGCTGCTGCTGTTGCCCAACGTAGTTCGGTGGTTGTTGGTTTTGCTGTCTGGAGGCGTTTCTTTTCTTGGCGCTCAGGACGTTTAGGTCTTGCCTGTGAGGAACGGTTGCAGGTGTACGTGTGAAGGCAAGTGGTGGGGCACGAAGCATGAAAAACGAAGCACGCGACTTAAGCGCCGATAATACCAAACGAAACATGTGACTGCGGCCTGACCCCTTGACTGACCGCCCCCCTTCATTAACACTAGTATACTAAAGGCAAAAGAGGCATTGACGCGCCCAACAAAAACGGCCTCTTCCGATAGCATATTTGGCTAGTAGAAGAGCTACAGTAGATCATACAGATCCCGCCCAGAAAACATGATCTAGATCCCACAGACCATGTAGATCAGGGATCTATCTATACCCCAAAATACCTAGACCGTGAAATAGGGATCTGATGTGTGCGAGTTGTGGAAGCATCGACATCGAGGCAAACCAGCTCATCGAAGTGGAGCCTAGTCGCAAAAAAAAAGCCCTCTCCTGGCGCGGTGGTTCCCTAAAGCACTAGTTACGGTTTCCGGCGGTCTGTGTGGTTCTCGCGCTTCCGTCCTCGCTGTGTTTCCGGCTATTGCTGTGGAACAAAGTTACCTTCCCAAGGGGGATCGCGGCAGCATTATGAGCACAGTTTCATGGCGATGTGGCCATATTCATCTCGGGCGTAGCAGTGACGGCGAGCGCCCCGTCCGCGTACCAGGCGCTAGACCAAATACATGTCAACAATTTTAGGAACTACTGTAGACGATTAAAGATCATGATCTGTCCGAGGAGTGGACACTGCATGGAACACTTCATGAATCATGTATGATCGTTTTATGAACGTTTTATGAGCAGGGTCGCACGGCAGCGGTGGAGGCGTTACTTCAAGTGGGGGCCGGTATGATGGTAGTGGCGGCTAGAGGAACAACGGATCGAATCTGGACCAAATCATGAATATCCCACTCCCGGCGGCGGGGGGGGGGCGCTCCCCGTCTCACCTACAGCAGGGACAACACGCGTTCTGCTCCAGCCAGGGTTCCACGCACTTCCCATGGAAGGCGTGTCCGCAGGTCACCACCGTGATCGAATCCAAATCCTGGAACATGTCCAGGCAGACGGGGCAGACCGCAGAGCTGCCCCTCCGCCTACGAAGGGACGCTTGCGAAGAACGGCCGGTCTTGGAGTCCAACCAGCCTGTTTTTAAGGACCATACAAACAACCGGGGGTGGGGGGGTACAAGGGGAGGGGATGAGGAGGGAGGCGGCGGGGTACCATTAGTTGCTGCCTTATGGCATTTTTGACCAGTGACCACGTATCCCTTTCGATAGTATGAGGGGGGGGGGGGGGGGGCGTTCTCGTTTGTTGCTTGCCTTAGTCATTTGACCATTGATAACGCATCCCTTTCGAGACGGAGCACCGTTCCTACTCCTAATAGAGGCACCTTCAACATTCGGGGGGTGCCAAACGGTTGACACATCCGGCAGATCAGCTAGATCCCAATTTCACGGTTTGGATCGCTTGATATATAAATCGCGTAAAAACGTGCCGACGGCAGGGTGCCTCCAGGGGGGGGGGGCTCACCACCTTGGGGGAGCCGCGACCAGTACACCGTCCGGGTCCAGTATACTGGCATCTGACACAGCCAGTAAATATTGTACTGGCTGGGGCTGGCCCAGCCCTATGATTGACATTATGTGCACGATCTACATGACGTTTTTCCGGGTTAGGAGTCTATACGACACGGTCCTCGCGCGGGTAATTTTCTTGGGTGTGTCTGTATCGTACGGCTCTTGCAAAACAGCATCTCGTCACGGGCAAACATAGGGTCTACATTATCTTAGTAGATCGTGATCTGTTCGATCTGCTGTGCATGCTTGCATAGGCAGCTAGGCTTACCGGAAGGGGAGCGCCAAGACGGGGGTCGGGAATCCGCGGCAGCCCCCACAAACGCTGCCGCCGCCGCTCTCCAGGATGCCGCTCTGCTCGTCCCGGCCGCGCCGCCCCCACCTCCTGCTACGCCTGCCTGTGCCCCGGTCGCTGGAGCAGCCTCTACACCCCCTGCAGTAGCAGCAGTAGTTGCAGTAGTAGTAGCCGCAGGGGAACCAGTAGCTGCAGTAGTACCACCGCCACCACTACCGGAGGGGCCTCCTCGATTTTCCACCGACCCAGGCTCCATCCCCTCCCCCCCTCCCCCACCAACAAGCCTCCTCATGAAGGCGTCGCCCGCTCTCCTCCGCCCGTTCCTAGAGACATCTCTCGGGGCACGGGAGGCCGATCTCACGGTCGGGGGCGTTAACGGTATCGGTAACGGTAACGCTGAAGTTACCGGTAACTCTGAAGTTAACGGTAACTCTGAAGTTACCGGTGACTCTGAAGTTACCGGTGACTCTGAAGTTACCGGTGACTCTGAGTTTACCGGTGACTCTGAAGTTACCGGTAACTCATAAGTTACCGGTAACCCCGTGGCAGTAACACCTGCTGTCCTGCTGGATGGCGCCGCTGTAATTGCCGTCGTGGTCGTTGTCGTTGTCGTCGCGCCATCGGAGACAGGGCACACGGTGGGTGGCGGCGGTGTTGGTGGTGCTGTCGCTAGGGTCGGACCCGTGTGTGCGTTGGTGGAATGGGCAGATGCGGCAGCCGTAGCATCGGCTGAGAAGCGGGGTGAGAGCGACGCGGTGTGCTCAGGGTCGCTGGTGTTGATGTTGGTGTTGGCGTTGGTGTTGGTGTACGCGTTGCCGTTGTCGGCAGCGGAACCAGACCAGACACCGCCGCCCGACGCAAGCCCCCCGGCTCCCCCTTCGTCGCCTCGACATGCGGCGGAATCGGCAACGGTTGACACGGCCGTAACGGTCGCAACCGGCCTACCGGTTATATCTTCCCTACCGCTGGTGTCTCCCGTAACGGTTGCATCTTCCGTAACCGCTGTATCTTGTGTAACGGTTGAATCTTCCGTAACAGTTCTATATTCCACGACGGTTGAATCTTCCGTAACGGTTCTATCCTCCATAACGGTTGTATCTTCCGTAACGGCTGTATCTTCGGTAGCGGACGTGTTTCCCGTATCGGCTGAAGGCGTTTTGCCTGGCGTTTCGTTGGGGGGGGGAGGGGGGGGGAGGTTGGTTGGTTGAGAAATCGATAGGGATGGGAGAAGACGGGTCGCTCTTCCGTCTTCGCTATCGTTTCCCCCCAACAGCTGGTGGCCTCAGCGGCTCTTATCAGCTAACAGCTCTCATCGGTTCGACGGTTCCTACCAGCCCAACGGCTCTATTCAGCTCAAACGATATTTTACCAGCTCAGCTGCTCACATCCGGTTAATGGTTTGTATCACCTCAGATGGCCCCGTATCACCTCAATGTCAACCGCTGGTACCAGCCCAACGGGTCTTACCAACTCGTTGTCTCCTACCAGCCTAACGGCTCTTTTCAGCTCAAAGGACCAGATCGACGGTTCACATCGGATCAGTGTATCTTATCACCCCAGCGGCTCCTATCACCCTAACGGCTCCTTTCAACACAACAGCTCTTGTTAACCCGACGCCTGTTACCACCTCAACAGCTTTCATCGGATCCTATCCCAACGGCTCTTCTCAACACATATTATCAGTCCGACACCTTTTACCACCTCAACAGTTTTCATCGGCTCCCATCACCCCAACGGCTCTTACCAACACGATGGTTCTTATCACCTAGACCGCTACCACTTCAACGGCTCTCATCAACTTCTACCACCTCAACGGCTTATATCGACACGACTCTGTTCAGTTTATATAACGCCAACGGCTCCTACCAACACCACGATTCATACAACATAACGGCTGTTATCAGCTCGATGGCTACTACAATATCAACGGCTCTCACAACGGCTCCTGACACAACGGCTTTTGTAAGCTCGACGGTTACTACCACCTCAACGGCTCTCATCGTCCCCAGCAGGTCTTCTATCAGCTCTCACCTCCTGGCCCCTCAGAAGCGTTTCCGGCGCCCCAACGACTCCTATCAACACAACGGCTACTACCAGCCGGACGGCCACTACCCCCTCAACGGCTCTCGTCAGTCTCAACGGTTATATTATAAGCCTCTCACCTCCTGGCCCCTCACAAGGGTTTTTGGCGCCCCGATGAACTCCTATCAACACAACGGCTACTACCATCCGGACGGCCACTACCACCTTAACGGCTCTCATCAGTCCCAACGGCTCTATTACCAGCATCTCACCTCCTGGCCCCCCAGAAGCGCTTCCGACGCCCACAAGACCGAAAACTGTGGGGGTGGTGGTGGTGGGGGGAGCCGGGGGGGCAAAGCCATCCCCAGCCCTCGCGATGAAGTGTATGAATGACTTGTGGGTGCTGGGATCCAGCGCCCCCCCCCTGCGCCTTGACCGCCGCGACCCCTGTCCCCGCCTGTCGTCTAACACGTCCGAAGCCGAGTAGAACGGGGATGATGCCCCACGCCCCCCTGCCCTCCTTCCCCTCCCCCTCCCTCTCTCGCCGGAGATAGCGATGTCGCCATCTCGATCATCGCCGAATGCAGCGGCACGGTGAAATGCGAGGGAGCCTGCTGGGAAAGGAGAGGGGAGGGGGAGGTGAGGGAGGAGGGGTAAGGGGGGGAGAGGAGGAAGGGAGGAGGAGGAGGGGGAAGGAGGGGGGGTGGGGAGAGGTAAGGGAGGGAGGGGAGGAAGGGAGGAGGGGCGTGAGGGGGGAAAGGGGGACAAGCAAACGGAGAGGAAAGTGGGAAAGGGGAGAGACACAAGCAAAGGCGAAGGAAAGTAGAAGGGGGGGGGGAGGGGAAAGGGGAGGAGGGGGCAGGGGCGGGGAGAGAGAGAACATCGCGCAGGTGAACAGCGAATGAGGAGAGGCGGACGTGTGTAAATATGCAGTTATAAAACGTGTTCATTAACCGGTCGGCGCTTTCCTATGACCGAGAAAAAAAAAGCGGCAGGGCCAGCCAGCCAGCCGCGCGCGAAGCAATTTGGGGAGTTACCCCTCGGCTTTCCTTTCATAATGCTCGACCTGTGCCAGCATATATCGCTGACACAGTGGTTCAATAGAACACGCTGCTAAGCACATACATAGCCTTCTTTTTTCGTCAGAACATGCTTGGTATAACGTTGGATACTACAGCAGGAATATAGTAGATACTTGCACATTTTGGACAGATGATATAGATTCCCACTTGATGAGCTAGATATTTCAGGGAAGATGTAGCCCTGATCTGTATGATCTAAGCATTGCAGAGTGAAAGCCGTACAATGTGCATGATCTAAGACAATTATTTCCTGGGTTGGATCTGTACTACGCAAAAAATCCTGCACAACCTCTCCCACAACGGAAGGCAAGGAACTAGATGATCTACTGTAGACAGATAGATCATCATCTGCCCGAGGTATGGAATACTCTGTTTCGGCTGGTATTTCAATCCTCACCTGCCGAATCCTGGTGCCCCACCCTGGCGTCCGGCCCCGCCACTCCCCCTAACAGCCTCAGCCACCGGCTCCAACGACCTGGCCCACCGCCCTCCCCTGCTTCACCGCCGCCCTCGCCGTCGTCGCCAACGCCGCCATTGCTGTCATCGACGCGGTAGTCGCTCGGCATTCCCCGATTGCTCTCCGCCGCTTCCACCTCCCCTACCGCGGCCTCTAGAGCACTTCGCCGCCGCTGCTGCGCCCGAATATAGTGTGGGAGAAATTCGGTAAATATTTGGCGATCGTTCGGTAAATGATTGGGTGAGCGTTTGGGCAGCGTTCGGTGGTAGCTTTGGTGAGGGCTCGGTGAGTGTTCGGTGAGTATTCCGTGAGGGTTTGGAAAGCATTCGTCAATGTTTCGGTAGGAGTGCTGTAAATGCTCGGTGAGCGTTTGGTAAGCGTTCGGTATATAAGCGGTATGTGAGAAATCGGTAAGCGTTCGGTAAGCAATCCGTAACCCTAACCCTAACAACACCAACAACACCACCAGCACCAACAACATGGCCACCAACAATTAACACCATCAACATCGTCAAGACCACACCACGTCGCCACCATCAACGACAATCATGCCAACAACAACTAGAAAACCGACTAATGGTGTGTTTAGCACGGCATACACTCTGGGGTACCCGGGTACCGAACCTAACTATGTTGGTCATACCCGGTAAATACCCGGATATACCCGAGTACCAAGCATAAATATGCCAATTCACACCCGGGTAGATTCCCGGGTATACCCGGGTGCTAAACCTGATCATGTTGGTCATACCCGGGTAGATACCCGCGTATACCCGGGTAGCAAGCATAATTAAGTGAATCACATCCGGGTAGATACCCGGGTATACCCGGTTACTAAAAATGATCATATTGGTCATAACCAGGTAGACACCCGGGTATACGCGGGTACCAAAGCTAATTATGTTGGTCATACCCGAGTAGTTACCCGGGTATACCCGGGTACATCCAGCGAGTACACCTTTCTAAACACGGCCTTGACTAACACTTACGCTTGGCCTGCTGGAAACAGTGAGCTCGAAGTCCCAGAACAGTCCGTCATGCTCCGGCTGTCGGGTCTCCTCTAAATCTTCCTCATCAGCGAATCGCCGCTGCCGTATGTCCTCGCTCGTCAAGGAACGGTCGAGTGAAACGCTTCCATCAATTTCGTCAACCGCCTCATCTAGATACAAACCCCTCGCTAGGTAGAGGGAGCGGAGGAATGCGAGGGTTACCTGACGAGTTGATTGGTTGAATTGGCCGATCACGTTCCACCAAAAAGAATGGGGGGAAGGGGGCAGACAGACAGACAGACAGACAGGCAGACAGACAGACAGACAGACAGACAAGACAGAAAAACAGACAGACAGACAAAACAGACAAAACAGATAACCAAAGTTAGGGCATTTGTTGATGTGTTAATCGGGTCGGTGCCTGCTCGCTTTATGGTTGGGGGGCGAGGAGGTACTCACTATCATGCATGGCCATAGTCGTGTGGCCACAGACCCTCACATCCCTACAATACCACCCAGAGCCACGAACCCACTCGCTCACCCACACCCCCACCCACCCACCCACCCACCCACCACCCGCACACCCACTTACACGCCCGCCCACCCAACATATGCTACAGCAGCACACAGCAGTATGCACAGTAGCACTTGTGTTGATTCAAGGCCGTGTTTGTTTCTCTATCGTACTGGGCTTTCTATTTGTTGACGATTCTCCGCCTCCACAGGGTCACCGCACCGAGGACTGATGCGTGGGGCGGGCGTGGCCCGGGTGTGGTGCCGAGGGGAGTCGGGTGGCGCACGGCAGAACCGGTTCCCCGCGGGGCATACCGAAACCGGCGTAGTCGTGAAGGTCCGTGTGGACATCATCACCATCACCACTACCGAGCAGCATTAAATAACAAGGATAGACTACGTACTGCTTCTGCTGCATACTTGGAGCATTATACTCGAAGTATATATGTGGAGTCGGCAGCAAAAAATACTGGCTGGCAAGCAAGGCCCTCCCCCCCCCCCCCCCCCCCCCCCCCCCCCTTCCAGCATCTTAGGAAATCCTTCTGCTCGTCTGAGACCAGACAGCCGGCAGAGACACCAGTCGGGTGTACATAAAGACAGCAAACAGGAGCAGCACATGGCGGTGAACCACATACTACTCTTGTAAAACAGCAGTACTTAGACTGTGTTATGGTAGCTGTTAATACTAGTAGTAGACGTATATACCACGAGAGGTGTTATCAGTACGAGTATACCAGGTATAAAGGCAGTACTGCTATATACTTCATGAGCTCTGCGGGATAAAAACACAAAAACGGGAAACGGTCGTACAGGGCTCGATACCGGGCCAGTGTCTACAGGCAGTACAGGCAGTAGTACAGGACACCTATTAAAAAACAGGAAATCTGGTCCAGGCTGGATTTCTTATTTGAGAGAGGGTGCTTTCTACACCAATTTCAAGATAACGCCTCCTGAATTTCTTATTTTCCTCTTACAACCCAGCCTGGCTTTCTTATTAGCCTGTTTCTTGTTAATAGGTGTCCTGTATACTGTGTTGGTCCTGGCAGTACATCTCTCCTGGCTGAGGGAGGTGCTGGGATTCCAGGATATTGGCCCTTTTCATACGCCCCATTACAAAGCCTCATGATATACAGTACCGACCCGCTCATAAGAAATCAGAAATCGGGCTTAGGCTGGCTTTCTTATTTGAGAAAGGAGTGTGTCCCACACTAACTTGAGTATAATAGCTGTCGATTTTCTCATTTCCCCCGTAATGTTTAGGCTGAGTTTCTTGTGAGGGCACTTTCTTATGAGAGGGCCGGTAGTGTAACGCTATACCATACGAAAACCATACGAATACCATACGAATACCACTAAATTGCAACGAATACCACTAAAATGGGTTTGCGTAGATCGTACCTGGTACGTAGATACCAGGTACCAGGTATGCGATATCACATATAATATGTATACCACTACTGTGTCCTAAAATATAAGAACCGTTTGTAGATAACTATTTAATCCAAACGTTTATTATATTTCGGGAGAGATCGGTACCTTGTTAGATACTTCCCGCATGGATATTCGAGGGATGCCCCCCCCTTAAGAAAGAGATACGAGTATGTGGTCAATATGGTCAAATTACTAAGACAAGCAACAAATAAGTACCCCCCGTCCCCATATCGGCTCCTCCTCCCGTTGGCACCGGATCATGTGTATCGCCGATCCCCGATCTTCGCGGTTTGCTTGCAAAATATTTTATCATCTGCCTGTATTTTCCGTTCGTATCGTATCGTACATAGGTACACTTCTTGCTGTTCGTCTTGTTTGGTCGTATGCGATGTGTGCCAGGCAGCACCCGAGGGCACACCAAGTAGGCCTGCATGTGATCCCCAGGGCGTATAATACCTCATCGATACTACCAAACTAGACTACATAGGCAAATATCCTACTCAGCTTGCAAGTATATATAAGTTTCGATTAAATCCTCGATCTCATCACAGCTGTTGTTTTATTTTTCTTCAATTTTAGAAATATTCTGTGGACACCCCTCCTCGCCTTCTGTTGACCCGGATTATGCGTGTGTGTCGTATCCCCGATCCCCGGTGGGTTCTATCTATTAACAGCAAACTTTTGGTCTGTATCTGGTGGCGGTGCTTTCGACCTCTCCTTCCTGCAGGTCGAGTGGTTCAAAAACGTCGATTATTTTCGTGATTTGTTTCCTCTTTTCGAATCACATTGCCGCCGTCTACCGGCAGTTGTGCAAGCGGCAGCGGGTGCAGGCTGTTCTCGTCATGATGCGCTTCTTTGGCCCTTTGAGCAATGCATTGCTGTACAGAAACATAATTTTGACTCTAATTTCAAGTAATTTGTCCTCAAAACGGGAGTGCGGTCCTAAACGGTTGAGAAAATATCCTTATACCTTTGGACGGAAATGTAAGGACCGTTTGAGTCTTGATATTTATATATGCACGTTTCTTATATTTCCGACCAGAGCGGCATTTTAGTGGTAAGACGCGAACAAACAACCTGTAAAAGAACAAAAAACGAAAAACACAAAACTACAGAACCACAGAACACTGCTGCTTGCTGCCGCTGCCGTTGCTTGCTGCGGCTGCTGCTGCTGCTTGCTGCCGCTGCCCTTGCGTGCTGCTGCTGCTGCTGTCTGTGCCTTAAGGTTTATCAAAACATTGCGAAGTCACCCCTCTGGTCCGAAATACAAGGACCATTTTGTATATTAATGTTCAATCAAAACGGTCATTATAATGCGGGACAGAGTGGTATATATACTGTTATCTAGGGCCTGCCCTCCCATGTCATAAGAAAGAGCCGCAAGAAACCCAACCTTCCATATATTTCCAGTGACGTAAGAAAATAGGGAGCATTATGCTGAATTTAGTGTGGAACACACGCCTTCCCCAAATAAGAAACCTACCTTACCCCGCTTTCTTATTAGAGTTTCATATTATAGAGGGCCGAGGGCCGGCACTGCTGCTGGATTACGCGTATACACGAGTTCAGGTACGTATACAGGAGTGGTCCCTCTATAGTGCCGGTTGCCCCTTATACCTTATGCCTTATACGTGGTGCTTGTGGAATCGTTTTGCACGGGATTCACGAGTATGGTGGTAGTGTGCGGAGTAGTGCCGGTTGCCGCTACTCGTATAGTGCCGGTATTGTTGGCTCCACTTTTTTTTTTTTTTTTTTTTTTCCATCCCATTTATTATCTTCGTACTTCCGTCTCTTCCTCCCTATTAATAGTCGTAACTCAGATCCGGGGTCACAAAGTAGGCTCCTCTCCCTCCTCCTCCACTACGGTTCTTGCCTTCATTTTTATCGCGCAGAGGGTTCAGCCTTCCCAACGCTCGTCGACTTTCATCGAATTTTGCTAACTCAAGCTCTCGCGCTTTCTGCTAGATATTTTTTGCGAGAAAAAGTGCCTAAGAGCATGCACTCGGCGGGGCTCGAACTCGCTTCCTTGACGCTTACAGGCTTCGTGGTTACCTGCTAGCCCACCGGGGCGACCGGTACTGCTGGCTGTATACCTGGTACCTGGGTACATAACACAGGTGTTTCTTGCTGGTGGGTCCATACTGCGGTATGTACTGCTGTATGTACAGCCGCAGCATCATCCAAGTAGTTTACTGAGATGTGCTGGTGCGCTGTACGGCCATCAGTACATCTACTGCTGTTGATCTACGTATGACTTCCTTGTCGAGGATAAGGACACAGCTACACAGCTAGCACCACAGCAGTCAGCTCAGGACAAAGCAATCTCCATGTGTGGTGGTGGTGGTGCAATAGGCATCGGCAGTAGAGAGGAGAAGAATATTAAAATTCTATAATAAGTTCGACCCTCCTGGGGCCAAAAGGTCACAGGGCAGGGTCAAGGGTCACCACCACACAGGTGGTAAAAAAATGCAAATTGCCCGGGAAAAAGGCACCGCAATGTCATATGCCAGAGGACATCCTGATCTATTACTCGTACGTATCTACTTCTACAGTAGATCCGAATACATCTCGTAGCTACGAGTAACATCTCGTCATTCGCTGCCGAGAGCGTCACCAGCAGCGCATGGAACAGCGACGAGCAAAATGCATCAACCAGGGGCAGCAGCAGCAGCAGCAGCATTTATCCCTGGTACCAGTTCGTAGACAGAGTAGACAGCAAAAGTACTGCTACTGCTGCTGCTGTAGGATCTGCTACCACAGAGAAATAATACCAATCGTAGTTGAGATCTGGGGTATATATCGATCATGCGTGCTGTTGTTTTTGTTTTGTGCACAACATGATATCACACCGCACGTAAACTGGATGAGCGATAAGTTGAAAGCACGGGCGTATATGATCAAGTCTACGTATAGACCTAATTATATAGGATGAAGAATAGAAATGCATAAAAAACGGGGGATACTTGGACGGGAATTGTTTCACGTACGTAAACAATCTGTGACCTGTGGTTAACTTTTGTGTGACGTAATGAATCCTGTGATCGACGATCCTTTATCCTTTCCAAAAAAATCGTATCATACGTGTGAGATAAGACTCCAGGATGCGTCGTAGGCAAGTGGCCGTTGGGACACCAACGGTTAGGAAGCTCCAGGCAACGGAAGCACACCATGCGTGCTGCGATCGAGGAGCACACCCTCGTGTCCTCGAGGGCAAAAGGGGTGCCTCGCCATGGGCGATCGATCGGTGCTCGCGGCGGGGTGTTGCAGTTGGGCTTTCGTCGCAAGAAACACAGAACTTGTGTGACAAAAAATAAAAATTCGTTCAAAAACGAACCTTGACGAAAAACAAAAATCAAGCGGGATCGATGATTTGATTCGATTTTACTTGATTTTACTATCAAAGAAAAAGTGATACTTTATGGATTGAAAATGCCGCCGGAATATCGTGGGATGGATGAACAAAAGGCAAGAAAACGAAAAAAAATGATTTCGTCTGTGTGCGTTGACCGAAGAGCGCTCTCTATCCTAGCCGACCCGGTCAACAGCGAGCAGCACTCTGCCCCTATGCTATGTACGGCAAACGAGGGGGACTCACCAGCAACACCACTCCGAAGCTCAGGATGCTCGTCAGGCTTGTCGTGCTCATGATGCTTGCGTCGTGGAGGCAAGATTCGGCTCACTTTGTGCTACCGGGTAGCAGGTGGTGTGTGCCCGCGCGCTGAAACAAAAAACCGCTCTTCTTGGTTCTATGTATAGAATGCCACAGCAGCAGCAGTAGAGGGCCAGGCCGCCTGCAGAAAAGAACGACAACGACGCAGGGGCGTGCGTACCCCTCCCTCCCTCCAATCCCACTGTCGAATCCAAAGGCCTGGGGGGTGTGCTGCCCCCTACCTCTGTCCAGCTCCAGGCTCTCGTGTTATGGAGACAGGGCCGCCATCAAATAAAGCACCCCGCGCGACTTGAGAGCAAATGATGCTGCGGACCTGTGTCCGTTCCCAACGCAACCTGGCTCCAAAGCATTTCGCGATGTTGAAACATTTCGGGTCGCCAGAGCGGATCTTTACGAAATCCCTTAGGGGCACCCAAACCCCTGGTTGAAAATAAACATTTCCGAATACGCAACTCCCTGCGAATTTCCATTTTTTTTTCAAAAACTCTCTTCTTCTTTCTCTGGCTGCTGTCTGCAACCAACAGCTACCCCCCGCCCTGTCTCGTCCAGCCTCGGCCGTGCCAGCTTGCTCGGTTAGATCACTGTGCCGTCTCCTGGCGTGGGATTGGTCCGTCATCGGGAAGAAGGCATTGCACGACTCACGCCTAAAAAGATGCAGAGGCGCAGAGAGATGGTTCCGCCGCCTTTTCGGTTTGGGGCTGTCGAGGCGGACATCTTTCGATCTGCCCAGCCCACGCTCAAGAACTACCGCTTTCTTTCAAGGTAAGCTCACACACACATGGGTGTCTGTGGGGGGGTGGATGTTTATAGTGTACTTGTGGCTTATAATTGCGCCCTGTATATGGTGCAGTGCTAACCTGTGAGTGTTGTTCCACCCACCCACCCAAGTCGGCGAGGCGACTTTGCATCTTTAGCGCACGAGTATCGGTATCATACCGCCGTACTCGTATAAATATCGTTGTTGGAGCAGGAGTATATAGTGGGTGTGCCGGAAGCAGTCTTGGGTTGCAGTGCTGCTGCTGCTGCTGCTGCTGCTGCTGCTGCTGCTGCTGCTGCTGCTGCTGCTGCTGCTGCTGCTGCTACTACTGCTGCTGCTGCTGGTGCTACTGCTGCTGCTATTGCTGCTGTTGTTGCTACTGCTGCTGCTGATATGCTGCATAACACACCTGAAATATGCGAAGGGAGGGCCTTTGGCGAGTTGGCAAGAGGACGCCGAGCGCGGCGTGATGGTTCCGCCGCTTTTTTCGTTTGGGGCTACGTATGTACAGGTTCGTATCGAGCTATCGAGACGTCGAGACCGACGTCTTTCGACCCGCGCAGACCAAGCTCAAGAACTACAGATTACTCTCTACGAGCATGTATGTATGTCTATGTGATAGGTGGGCTAAACGCTAACACCCCCAATGTGCCATATATGCCATGCTGCTGTTCTTGTTCTAGCATCAACTCATCGCCACAAATGCAAGTCTGTGGCCACAGGACAGGTTCCAGTATCTCTGTACGACCACCTCAGGACGAAAACAAATAAACATGGAAAAATTAGAAAAGAGTGCACATACAGCAACAAATAGTTTATATACGTAACTCCCCCAGCAAAAACAAAAAGTGAGATCAGTATACGTATGTATCAGATACAATACGATACGCTGTCCGAGATGAAAAAAACAGAAACCACCACCAAGGAACACAAGGAAGCGAGCAAAATAGAAAACGAAAAATGAAAACGAGATACAGGGAAAAACGGAAAAACGAAAGAAAGATGAAGCGCAAAGTCGAAAAAGGGAAAGGAGGAAAACAGGGAAAACAGAAAAAGGGAAGAACAAAAAAAGAGAAAAGGAAAGGAAAAAGGAAAGGAAAGGAAAGGAAAGAGGCAAAGGGAAGAAAAAAAAAAAAGAATACTCGTAAGGGAAGTCAGTCTGTTGGGTAAGACCCTTGCCCCCCCTATCCCCCCGTCTCCCCCCCCCCCCCACACCCCCTCCCCCCCTCGCCCAACGCGCTTGTATTGGCGGTGGCGGTTAGAGTCGCGGTTGCAACAGTCCTGTGTCGTTTTGCCGTTGCCTCCTCCTCGGCCTTGTGCCATCTCCGCATGAAGGCCTCCGCCCCTTCCTCTACCCGTTGGAACCATCTGCCGATCGTATGTGCGACCTCGCGCCACCCTTCGAACTTGATGCCGAACGCCTTAAGGTCCTCCTGAAGGTCCTTCATTCAGCCCCACTCTTCTTTTCTCCCGGGGTAGCCCATTGCCCCGACCATCTCACCAAGCATCACCTTCCTCGGCAGGCGCTTGCCCTCTCCCATGCGTGAAACGAAGCCCGCGAACAATATCCTTCGTCTGCGTACCGTCGTCTCAACGCTCGCGGAGTCTGTCCTGAGAAGCACGTTGGCATAGGATAGGATTTGGTGCTCGCGCTTCCGTTTCCACTTACCGGGGCATCGCAGGAGCATCCGGTGGTGGGCCTTCCGTAGCTTGTCGTAGTCAGTCTTGCTCGGGCTCCACGTCTGGCAACCGTAGAGTAGCGTCTCGATTACGTCGGCTTTCAGCATCCGCCCCTTCAGGCGTAAGCGCACACCTGGGCGGTCATAGATTTCCATAGTATACCGTCCGAAGCACGCCCATGCCCTTTGGAGTCGACGCGTTACCTCGACTCTTATGAGGTCCCAATCTGCGCTGATAGCCTCGCCCCAAGTACACAGACTCGTCCGTTTGCTTGTACGCCTGTCCGGCTGCATTGACGATGGATGGCACGGACCCCCCAGGTGTCGTTTGCAGGCACATGATCTCCGTCTTGGCCTCCGAAACCGTAAGCCCGAACGCCCCACACGCAGTCACGATCACCGTCATCATCCTCTCCAACCCTCCTGGTGATCGCAGTACAATGCCCGCATCGTCAGCGTACAGTACTCCCCACAACGTATGGGTTTCCTCCTCCTCCTTCCACCCCCAGTCGGTTTTACTAGCTCACACCCTTGTTACGAAGTCCCTTGAGTTGCCTTAAGGGTTAGGTAACCCCTTCGGGACCCCTTTTAACAGATATAACGGATACAACGGATACAACGGATATAACGGATACAACGGATATAACGAATATGAGGGGTATGAGGGATATAACGGATACAACGGATATAAGGGATACAACGGATACATCGGATATATGGGATAGCTACCAAAACAACGGCAACTTTGGTGTCACCAACCGTCTACGAGCAACGTGAGGGCTTATGATACTATGATAGCAGTACGGGTAGGAAGGATCACGTTGCGCCCGTGCCGCACACGCCTCCTTGCATTGCAACCTTTGTAACTCTCGGACGCCACCCATTGTATAATATCGTCCCCCAATCACGCAGTGGCCGTTACTACTACTTGGACTACTGCTGTAACCGTCATTTTACGTCGTCAATGCTTTCCCCGCCGAAGTCACGAGAGGGTGGACAGACGCCAAAATGGTCGGTTTTCGTGTGGAACACTCGGCCCTACATACACCCCTTGCTCGACGCGGGATACGTCTTCCCTCGACGGGCTGTCCCTATATGCGGAACATATTTGACAAGGAGACATTTCCGTGGATCGTTCTGTAACCCAAACCAACCTTGAGAATTGTCCATTGTCCATGCATCATGTAAACACCCTCGTGGACGGAACTATTTTCTGACTTCGGTGCGTTAACGTGTACCAGGCAGTAGTATTTGCTATGTATATCAGTATAAAGCATAGGCCCACGAATGAGGCTCACGTTTCGGGGGACGCTAAGAAATTTGGACTAATCAATCGCGCTCTG
The DNA here is from genome assembly GCA_008828725.1 of Saccharina japonica. Classification (NCBI taxonomy): domain Eukaryota; class Phaeophyceae; order Laminariales; family Laminariaceae; genus Saccharina; species Saccharina japonica. Next base: position 61,973 of record MEHQ01000733.1, read on the forward strand.
CGGCGAACGCCACACTAAACTCTATATAATAACCTACCTATGTGTGTGTGTTCTTCGCGTGAAACCGTTCTTTCTACCCGTCGACATCCAGCACACCCAGTGTCCGTGCCGATTCTCCATCATCCTACGTAGAGAGATACAAGCTCTGTGGTCACAAAACCACGACTCACAGATACTACACTATAATGCAGTAAGCAGAGTAGACAACAATGCAATGCCATGTACGACAGGCACGAGTAGACAACAATGCAATGCCATGTACGACAGGCACGACCGACCTACACATGCGAGCAATCCAGATGCGTTGAAAGAGAGATAACAAAGAAAATGCTCAAAATTGTTCCAGAGGATGGTGTGACAATAAGGTTTTAAGGCTTTGCTCGAATAAGGCGTTTTTTTATGGCGGGCCCACTCTGTTGTAGTACTGGTACGAGCGAAGGAGTTGCTGAAGATAGTATAGCCGTCGCTAGGAACTCGCGCATAGCACGATCTTTGTAACTGCTGTCGCCAACTTGTGCGCGTTGGTTGCGTGCTGATGAAAAAACGAAGAACTTTCCACAAAACGTGTACCAGGTATGATACCTGGTACGTAACATAAAACGTACTGGGTACGAAAAGCAGAACGTGCAGCAAATTTTGCACGAGTACGTGCAATTACAGTCAGTCATTTGCTGCAGTTTCTTGTCCGAGTACCCGAGTTCGAGTTTGTTGACCACACCCCACCCCACTTTTTTTTTTCCATCCCATTTATTGTCTTCGCCCTTCTATTCTCTCTCCCACATTAGAACTCAGATCCGGGGTCACTAAGTAGGCTCTTCTCCCCCCTCCCCACTACGGTACGTGCCTTGCATTTTTATCGCGAGAAGATTTAAGCATTTTCTTCCCTTGTCAACTCTCGTCGAATTGTGCTTACCCACGCTATAATATGCGCTCTCGACAGTTGGTGTAATTTGAGAATAAAAATCTCCATACGAAGACTCGAACCCTCGACTTCCAACTCAACAGGCTTCGTGGTTACCTGCTGAACCACCGGGACGACCGGGGTATCTAGCCACCGTTGACCTTCCCGCCGCCGATCACACCCCACCCCACTGGCCGCCACCGTTGACCTGCCCGCCAGTCGAGGAGCGATCGCCCCACGCCGTCCTGCGCTTCGGCGTACAGCTGTACCGTTCACGGCCCCCTAGACCTCCAATACCTCTTGCAGTACACGACAGATGTTAAGAATCTGATAATTGAGAATTTGAGACTGAGATTTTGGGAGAAAAGTAAGAATGCGACCTCTTTGTACTGAAACTAGTGTGGAACACACCCAGTCTTACATAAGAATTTCAGTCTGGCCAAAAGTAAGAGATTCTTAACATCTGCCTCCGAAAGTCACTTTTTGCCCGCAAAAACAAATTCGTTATTATTGTTTTATTTTCTTTCACACCTCCACTGACAGATCATACAGATCAGATATATCATTCCCACTTGATGGTCTAGATATTTCAGGGCAGATATATCCCTGATCTGCATGATCTGTGTGATCTGTATGATCTGTATGATCTAGCTCATGTTGCCGGGTGGGATCCGAATGTACTGCATGGTCTAGTACATGTTTTCTGGATTAGATCTGTGCTATGCAGATCATGCACAATCTCTCACAACGGCATGTGTGAGGAACTACAGTAGATTATCTAGATAATGATCTATCTGTAGAAGATCTAGATCATGATCTATCTGTAGATGATCTAGATCATGATCCATCTGTAGATGATCTAGATCATGATCTGCCTGTAGATTATCTAGATTATGATCTACCTGTAGATGATCTAGATCATGATATATCTTCAGATAATCTAGATCATGATCTATCATTATATGATCTAGACCATGGTCTATCTGTAGATGATCTAGATCATGATCTATCTGTAGATCATCTAGATCATAATATATCTGCAGATTACCTAGATCATGATATATCTGTAGTTGATCTAGATCATGATCTACCTGTAGATAATCTAGATCATGATCTATCTGTAAATGATCTATCCGAGGTGTCCTAGTTTCCACCAGCGCGCATACATGCCGCCAATAAATTCCAAGTATCCTCCAGCGCAAGCTCCCTTCTTTATTTCCCCGTCGACAGCGGAGGCAGATCTCCCCCCCCACGCTTGCATTATTTCATGCGCGCGTTTATGGCTATCTCTCGATCTCCATTCGACTATTACGGAGGAGGACAAATAATAATAATAAAAATAGGCCATTGGAATTGCTTGAAGTTAAAGATTATTTTCGTATTGCTCATGTTAGTTCAAGGTAAGGCGTTTTTTTGGGAGGGGATAGGGGTTTGCGGGTCGTGACGGAAAAAAACCGGTGACGTGACGGCGGTGTTGCTGCTTTCTGCGTTTCCAAGGGGTTTCCAGTGAGATATGGATGCGTTTTTTGGGAGGGAACCGGTGACGTGACGGCGGTGACGTGGTGACGGCGCGTACGGGGAGACAGTCATTCCCCATCTTTGCTAAAGTGTTGGATTTTTTTTTTTACGAGCATAATTTTTATTTTTAGGCCAACTATTAAGGGCCCGTTTTAACGAAGAAAAAAAAAACACAATTTGGAAAAAAAGAAATCAAATCCGCTTTTCATTGGTCAACACGCGCACCAGCACCAAATATTAGGATCTTGGGGGGTGCTGGTGCGTGTGACCAATGAAAAGCGAATTTGAATTTTATTTTTCCCAAATTGAATTTATTTTATACTCGTTAATATGGGCCCTAAGGGGAAAATTTTGAGCCGTGATTTCTGTAGTTTTCAGCGATCTTCGAAACCCAAAAATCAGAGCCATCTAATATGGGCCAGGAAATCATCGTTATTTTTTGTCTCAGTTCCTTGAGGGGGCAAAAATCTGCAAAACCTCCCGGAACTGAGCCCAGTTCCTGCCGGTCTCTCCGGCCTCCAGGAATTGAGAGTTACTTGAACTTTGTGTACTGTCACTACAGCAGCAGTACTACTGCCCATCTGCCGAGTATATATGTCACCCACGCCAAAGCATCACACGTACGGCGAGCTGTACCTACGGGCTGTGATGCTTGTGCAAAAGCTATCGCTTCTCCCTGGCATGGAAGCGATACCAGCAGCAGCACCGGCAAAAACGGCAGCAGCGATGGCGATTCGACGTCGCAGTAGCAGCAGCAGCAGCAACGTCCGCGGCGAAAATCCAGCCGTACTTGGATGCCGAGACCACGCTCGCGGTGGTGCGGCGGCCGTTGGCTTTGCGTCGTTTGACGCAAACAAGACAAACCAATAGTCTACAGAACCAGTTAAAAAAATGAGAAGCCATAATAGATGTTCCTTATTTCTCATGCACATATTTCATATTTCTGGATCCTCAAAACTAAAAAATTAATCGCCAGAAATCACGGCTAAAATATTTCCCATAATAGTTGGTCTTAGCATTTTTTATAATTCAAAGGGGGCAAGTTTCAATTTTTGGCAAGCCTTTGTTGGTGGTAGTAAAATGGGGGTACGACTTATTAGTTGTTTCCCCGGGTTCAGCCGTCACTTGCCGCCAAAGATGTCAGGAGACGGCACTTTGACCCCTTGACTGACGGCAATTAGTCTTTTTTTATCCTTGACTGACGCCAAACTACTAGGTTTTAGTGTAGAACACTCGGATCCACACGCTTGACCGATGCCCGTTTTCCCTTGACTGACCGTCTCCTGACATCTTTGCTTGCCGCCAGGCGACGCCCCACCCAACGGCCCTGTTTCCGGCAGTTTTTAGTTTTCACTTCGAACTATGAACTGCCTGTGGTCACTCCCTATCTCAGATCTGCTGGTCTACTGGTACAATTTTTTGCTCAACATGGTTGATTTTTGTTTGTTTCACCGTAACCGGTACGTTACTTTTTTGTTTTTTGTTTTATTGTTTTTTGTTTTACTACTGCTATTAAGGGGCCCCTTCGGTCATGATGAAACACGAGTCTTCCATCGTTGAAAAATATATTGTTTTCGTTTTCTTTACAGCAGCAATACTATTTCTGGTATAATAACACCCTATCAGTACTCCTTACGGAAAACGGCATAGCTCCAGTTCTAATGCTCAGTATTTCGCCCATAGAGTATTTGCAAAGAGCCTAGACACATGGAAAACGGCATAGCTCCAGTTCTAATGCTCAGTATTTCGCCCATAGAGTATTTGCAAAGAGCCTAGACACATAACGGCATAGCTCCAGTTCTAATGTGTCTAGGCTCTTTGCAAATACTCTATGGGCGAAATACTGAGCATTAGAACTGGAGCTATGCCGTTTTCCGTAAGGAGTACTGATATGGTGTTATTATACCAGAAATAGTATTGCTGCTGTAAAAAAAACGAAAAAAAAATATTGAACATTTGTGTCTAGGCTCTTTGCAAATACTCATTTCATGCGCGCGTTTATGGCTATCTCTCGATCTCCATTCGACTATTACGGAGGAGGACAAATAATAATAATAAAAATAGGCCATTGGAATTGCTTGAAGTTAAAGATTATTTTCGTATTGCTCATGTTAGTTCAAGGTAAGGCGTTTTTTTGGGAGGGGATAGGGGTTTGCGGGTCGTGACGGAAAAAAACCGGTGACGTGACGGCGGTGTTGCTGCTTTCTGCGTTTCCAAGGGGTTTCCAGTGAGATATGGATGCGTTTTTTGGGAGGGAACCGGTGACGTGACGGCGGTGACGTGGTGACGGCGCGTACGGGGAGACAGTCATTCCCCATCTTTGCTAAAGTGTTGGATTTTTTTTTTTACGAGCATAATTTTTATTTTTAGGCCAACTATTAAGGGCCCGTTTTAACGAAGAAAAAAAAAACACAATTTGGAAAAAAAAAAATCAAATCCGCTTTTCATTGGTCAACACGCGCACCAGCACCAAATATTAGGATCTTGGGGGGTGCTGGTGCGTGTGACCAATGAAAAGCGAATTTGAATTTTATTTTTCCCAAATTGAATTTATTTTATACTCGTTAATATGGGCCCTAAGGGGAAAATTTTGAGCCGTGATTTCTGTAGTTTTCAGCGATCTTCGAAACCCAAAAATCAGAGCCATCTAATATGGGCCAGGAAATCATCGTTATTTTTTGTCTCAGTTCCTTGAGGGGGCAAAAATCTGCAAAACCTCCCGGAACTGAGCCCAGTTCCTGCCGGTCTCTCCGGCCTCCAGGAATTGAGAGTTACTTGAACTTTGTGTACTGTCACTACAGCAGCAGTACTACTGCCCATCTGCCGAGTATATATGTCACCCACGCCAAAGCATCACACGTACGGCGAGCTGTACCTACGGGCTGTGATGCTTGTGCAAAAGCTATCGCTTCTCCCTGGCATGGAAGCGATACCAGCAGCAGCACCGGCAAAAACGGCAGCAGCGATGGCGATTCGACGTCGCAGTAGCAGCAGCAGCAGCAACGTCCGCGGCGAAAATCCAGCCGTACTTGGATGCCGAGACCACGCTCGCGGTGGTGCGGCGGCCGTTGGCTTTGCGTCGTTTGACGCAAACAAGACAAACCAATAGTCTACAGAACCAGTTAAAAAAATGAGAAGCCATAATAGATGTTCCTTATTTCTCATGCACATATTTCATATTTCTGGATCCTCAAAACTAAAAAAATAATCGCCAGAAATCACGGCTAAAATATTTCCCATAATAGTTGGTTTTAGCATTTTTTATAATTCAAAGGGGGCAAGTTTCAATTTTTGGCAAGCCTTTGTTGGTGGTAGTAAAATGGGGGTACGACTTATTAGTTGTTTCCCCGGGTTCAGCCGTCACTTGCCGCCAAAGATGTCAGGAGACGGCACTTTGACCCCTTGACTGACGGCAATTAGTCTTTTTTTATCCTTGACTGACGCCAAACTACTAGGTTTTAGTGTAGAACACTCGGATCCACACGCTTGACCGATGCCCGTTTTCCCTTGACTGACCGTCTCCTGACATCTTTGCTTGCCGCCAGGCGACGCCCCACCCAACGGCCCTGTTTCCGGCAGTTTTTAGTTTTCACTTCGAACTATGAACTGCCTGTGGTCACTCCCTATCTCAGATCTGCTGGTCTACTGGTACAATTTTTTGCTCAACATGGTTGATTTTTGTTTGTTTCACCGTAACCGGTACGTTACTTTTTTGTTTTTTGTTTTATTGTTTTTTGTTTTACTACTGCTATTAAGGGGCCCCTTCGGTCATGATGAAACACGAGTCTTCCATCGTTGAAAAATATATTGTTTTCGTTTTCTTTACAGCAGCAATACTATTTCTGGTATAATAACACCCTATCAGTACTCCTTACGGAAAACGGCATAGCTCCAGTTCTAATGCTCAGTATTTCGCCCATAGAGTATTTGCAAAGAGCCTAGACACATAAACGGCATTAGCTTCAGTTTAATGTGCTAGGCTCTTTCAAATACTCTATGGGCGAAATACTGAGCATTAGAACTGAGGCTATGCGTTTTCCGTAAGGAGTACTGATATGGTGTTATTATACCAAAATAGTATTGCTGTGTAAAAAAAACGAAAAAAATATTGAACATTTGTGTCTAGATCTTTGCAAATACTCTTATGCTAATCAGGGCGAACTACTGAGATTAGAACGGACTAGTGCCGCTATGTGTTCTCGTAAGGAGTACTGATATTGGTGTTTATTATACCAGAAATAGTATTGCTGCTGTAAAAAAAAAAACGAAAAAAAATATTTTTCAACGATGGAAGACTCGTGTTTCATCATGACCGAAGGGGCCCCTTAAGGCATTAGCCCGTTGCAGACAAGAACCGTACGTAGTGGGGGGGGGGGGGAGAAGAGCCTACTTAGTGACCCCGGATCTGAGTTACGACTAGGAAGGGGAGAGAAAGGACGGGCGAAGATAATAATAAATGGGATGAAAAAAACATAAATAAGAGACCCCGCGGTTCTGAAGGGGCGGGGGGAAGTGTTATAAAGCTTAGATTGGGTGGCGATTGGTTAACCTTTTTACCAGTAGCCCAACGGACTAATGCCTTGACACTGCTGTATGATATATGTGCATCATATACTGCTATTTTTTTTTTTTTTTTTTTTTTGTCCTTCCCATTTATTATCTTCGCCCTTCCTTTTTCTCTCCTCCCTAAGTCGTAATCAGATCCGGGTCACAAAGTAGCTCCTCTCCTCCTCCCCACTGCGGTTCTTGCCTTGCCCTTTTATCGCGAGAAGATTTCAGCACCTTGTTGCCGCGTCAACTCTCGTCGAATTGTTCTTACCCACGCTACGCGTATAATAACTACAAAATGTGATATGTTGTTGTTTTTGTTGTTGTCTTCACATTAAACTCGTTTGAGTTGCTAATCCCTATAGTCTGATCTAGCAAGATCACGGCCCGTGGTAACAAAAGTGCTAGAGCCATCAGAGAATCCTAAAGAACACGTACACTTAGCAGGGAAAGGATACACAAGTCCGAAGAGGTACACCTAAAATCCCTACAGCATGTTATGCGTGTCCAAAACTGAACTACACGCCCGCAATCTCCATTCGACTACAGCAGCATCTCCCCCCCCCCCCCCTCCCACTCTTTACCAATGAATTTGCCGACTACAGCGTAACTACTGTCTGAAGTGCTGTCTGTACAAAAACACACGGTAGGCGTGGGAACAAGATGGAGCACGCAGCTGCTGTCTGAAGTGCTGCCAGAATGACAGTCCGCGGGCACACAGTGAAAAAGAACAGCCAACCAAAGCCATCACGTCAATTGACAATTACCCGAATCTATCCTGAACGTCTACATTACATACACAAACAAACGAGGAGCTCACGAACGACATTGGAATTCTATTCTTAATAATTAAATACCAACGGTAAAAAAAAAAGATATTGATGGCGCTGTCTGTAAAAGGATCCCGGTGAACTCTTGGTCCTGTCCGGTTTCATTCCGATTCGCTCCATTCTCGATAAAAACATTAAAACGGTCGATTTGGGAATAAATAAAAAAGAAAGACGATTTAATGTGAAGAACACACACGTTGGGTTCGACATATTCGAAAAATGAAAAATCGCGATTCGGATCCTAACATGGGCAAGCCGCACTGGAATTCTAAGATGTCAACGTTAAAAAAAACTGATAGAAGGATCCCGCTCTTGGTTCGGTTTCGTTCCTATTCGCCCTATTCTCGATCAAAGCATTAAAACCGTCAATTTGAGAATAAACAAAAACGAAAGACGGTTTAATGTGAAGAATACACACGTTGGGTTCGAAACATTCGAAAAATGAAAAATCGCGATTCGGAACCTAACATGGGCAGGGGGAGCACTGGAATTCTAAAATGTCAACGTTAAAAAAAATCAGATACTTGTAGAACGATCCCGCTCTTGGTTCGGTTTCGTTCCGATTCGTCCTATTCTCGATCAAAGCATTGAAACGGTCGATTTGGGAATAAACAAAAACGAAAGACGGTTTAATGTGAAGAACACACACACCCGTTGGGTTCGAAATATTCGAAAAATGAAAAATCGCGATTCGGAACTTAACATGGGCAGGGAGCACTGGAATTCTAAAATGCCAACGTTAAAAAAATCAGATACTCGTATATAGAATATAGAACGATCCCGCTCTTGGTTCGGTTTCGTTCCGATTCGTCCTAGTCTCGATCAAAATGTTAAAACCGTCGATGTTGGGAACAAACAAGAGCGAAAGACGGTTTCATATGAAAAACACACAGATTGGGTTCGAAATATTCGAAAAATGAAAAATCGCGATTCGGAACCTAACATGGGCAAGACGCACTGGAATTCTAAAATGTCAACCACGGTAAAAAAAAATCAGACACTCATACAGCAGTAATGTATAAAAATACGAGTAGAAGGATCCCTCTCGTGGTTCGGTTTCGTTCCGATTCGCCCTATTCTCGATAAAAACATTAAAACCGTCGATTTGGGAAAAACTAAAACGAAATGTTCCAACAAGGAAACACCGCGATTCGGAACGTAAAATGTAAAATGGACAAGGAGACACTTTTTTTGTTTCCATCCATCTACGATACGAGTATGAATACTATGATACCGGTATATTTGCATGGTTGCCGCTCTCCTTCAGCCCGTTGCCTTTCATACCTTACTGCTGTTTTTTTTTTTGTTTTCCATCCCATTTATTATTTTCGCCGTTCCTTTCTCTCTCCTCCCTATTAATAGTCGTAACTCAGATCCGGGGTCACAAAGTAGGCTCCTCTCCCTCCCCCCCACTACGGTTCTTGCCTTGCATTTTTATCGCGAGAAGACTTCAGTCTTTTCTTCCCTCGTCGACTCGCATCGAATTGTGCCTACCCACGCTACTATTATTAGGAGCTGTACGTAGATAAGACGTCAAACATATTACATGTATGTATGTACAGCAGCTGCAGTACACACTATTTTGGGGGACCATAGTAAATAGGACCTGCGGTATACACTAAAAACTATATATTTATATATTTTTAGTAACAAAATTTGGTCCTGTTTACTATGGTCCTCCGTAATACGAGTACACACCCCGTCGTATCATAGCATGCGCGATCGAAGTATCACACCAAGCTTGCAAAGCTGAGTTTTGAGGGGAAGAAACGCGATCTCGCAGCTGAAGTTTGTTTTTGTTTTTTGTTCTTCAAATTCGTAGATCTCGCGAGCACCCCTTCCCATTCCCCTCTACTATTAAGGCCAGATCTTATGCAGTAATATTTTGTTGATTATATTAATATTTACGGAGATTTCGGGGTATCTGGTCCCAAATATGATCAGATTTGATCAGAATCGCGTCTTTAGGGTATATTCGGTAGGGTACGTACCGAAGTATACCGGGGGTATTCCCTCGGTAAATACCGGTACCTGACACTTCGGAAGTTCGGTATTTTTCCGAAACCGGTACCCGACACTTCGGTAAGTTCGGTATTTTTCCAATACCGGTACCCGACACTTCGGTAAGTTCGGTATTTTTTCAATACCGGTACCCGACACTTCGGTAAGTTCGGTACTTTTTCAATACCGGTACCGGACATTTCGGTAAGTTCGGTACTTTTTCAATACCGGTACCCGACACTTCCGTACGTTCGGTACGCGCAACAAATATACCCCCGGTACCGGCATACCCTACCGAACTTGCCTTTGCAATTTTCTATATTTCCTTTTGTTCCATTTTTTTTCCCCATTTATTGGAACGTGAAGCGTGAAGCCTTCCAAACATTTTGCCCTCTGAAGAATTTCCAAGATTTCCTATTTTTTTGGGAAAAAAATATTGGAAATTATGGGAAAAAAAGCTGCTCGATAAGAACGACCCTAGCACTACGTACAGATTTTTCTGTCTGATTTATTAACCAAATTATAACTGGAACGTACTCTACAGCAGTACATGTTTCCAAGTTATTTCTGATATGATACAGTAGGACACCTAATAAGAAACAGGCTAATAAGAAAGCCAGGCTAAGATTTCGAGGAAAATATTAAATTCGGGAGTCGTTGTCTTGAAACTAGTGTAGAAAGCACCCTCTCTCAAATAAGAAATCCAGCCTGGACCAGATTTACTGTTTCTTATTAGATGCCCTGTACTGTACAACAGTGAATAAATACCAGTAGTACGCGACGACAGCGCTTACGAAGAGATTGGCTACATAGAATCGTTTTGCACGAAAAATGATAAAAACCGGGAATTTGAGCCTGCCCAAAAAAAGGTGTCCCGTGTACCAGGTATACACTTGTATACTCGATCTCACAGCTGTTGTTTTTCATTTTTTTTAAATACGGTGTACGCATGTCTTAATAGTATTCGCCAGCTAGCTATGAATTCGCCCGTTTTTTTAACGCGATTTGGGCGTGCCATTTTAGGCTTTCAGATTTTTCTTGTTTGGAGGCCTTTTTGTGTCTGCCTTATAATACAAAACAACTGTTGTGCTTTTCTGGAAGATTCGAAGATCATCCCGAAAATGGAGATTTTAGCACCTTTGGAGGCGTGTTTGATCCGGTAAACGGGCGACAACTGGGTTCGCTTCTTCTTCTCGAAACCAAACCCAACCCCAGCCATTCCGCGAGAGGCGAGAAGAGAGAGTTTAGAGACTACAGTTTGAAAATATGTCGACACAGCACTTTTTTGCAGCCTTTTTGGAGATTCGAAATACTTACGTATCTTTTTGCTAAATACCTTCCTCTATTTCCAAGCCGTTGCTTATTTTTGTCGAAATGCCTCCGTAGTCTACAACAGATTCGTTTGAGAGATCCTCCTCCCCCTTAAGGAGATCCTCCTCTCCCTTAAGGGGTGACCCATTTTGGAACTACAGTAGTGTACAGAAACGAACATCCTATTCTATTTTCAAGTAATTTGGCCCCGAAAGCGGGAGTGCTGCAGTCCTCAAGGGGTTTTCATTAAAGTCAAGCATGTTTCAATACATTTGTCGATTCTGAGCCAAGTCGATTTTAGTACGTATACCCCCCGCTGTCAAGGTAGGATGCGGCTCACCCTTCATGCGACTCGCCCAACACCTCACGGCGCTTCGCGCTTGGTGCTAGCAATGTCTGCCTGGTTGGTGAAAACCCGACATGCTCCGTCCCGGCATTGTAGGGATGCGAGGGTCTATGGTCATACGACTACGGCCCTGCACGACATGCAGCTAATGAGCACACACCCCCCCCAATGTCTGTCTGGTCGGTGAAAACCCGACATGCTCCGTCCCGGCATTGTAGGGATACGAGGGTCTATGGTCGTACGACTACGGCCCCGCACGACATGCGGCTAATGAGCACCCCCCCCCCCCAATGTCTGCCTGGTCGGTGAAAACCCGACATGCTCCGTCCCGGCATTGTAGGGATGCGAGGGTCTATGGTCATACGACTACGGCCATGCATGGAAATAAAGTACACCCCCTCGCAACTGGAGTGGGGTGTCGGAAACTATTTTGTTTTTGTGTACCCCTCGCTACTGTACAAGTATCCGGCGCCTGCTAGGATATAGAGGTATACCGTTTTTTGGCTGAAAATTTTTCGGATTGACGGGGCTCCTTAACCCAAACTCGTCGAAAAATAATTATTGTGTTGAAACGGTTTTTGTTTTTGTGTACTTAGGCCATGGGATTTGTTCATCGAGTAGCAATATTGTTTTCCTCCAATAAATCAGATTTTTTGTGGGGTGAGGTATACATAGAGCTCCTCAAGTGACCACCCTCAGAAGGCAAAACATGGTGCACCTATATACCCCTCTGTCCCGAAATATAAGCCCATTTTGTACATTAATATTAAATTAAAACGGTTCTTATATTTAAGGACATAGTGGTATACCGTAGTATGCGTCTTCCTGACACACGCTCCCCGTCCCCTAACCAACCCCATAACAGGTTAAAGCTACGCACGGTGGTGTCCATTGCTCCCGAGGGGCCGATGGAGGACGAGGCGATGTTCTGCAGAGAGCACGCGGCACAACTGGTACACTTTCGTGCCGAGTTGTATCGCGAAGAAGCCGTTACGCTTTCCCCTCAACAGGTCGCCCAGGTCAGACTGTCCGAACTTGAGCTTTTGTAAGCCCAAGCCTTTTAAGGCGCGCCTTATATAAACTGTTTTAGCGGCCTCTACGGGTACGTTGAAGTTAGTGTGGGGGCGACCCCGGGGAGGGAAACGCCGTCGAAAATGCAGGAAACCCCTGTTTTCCCGCGGATCCGCCCCTTCCCCCGTCTCGGGGAGCGAGCGACCCGTCCCCGGCAGGGTGTCTTGCCACGCTCCCCGCCTCGCCGAGTTGAGCTTTGGCGCCCGTTTTTTCACTGGGGCCACCGAGGGCTGAAGAAGTAAATTAAAGGATAGCTTTCTGAGACACCCGCAGATCGCCCCGCAGACTACAAGCACGCCTATTGACTCCAGTAACACCTCACAACCGATTCTTAGTAGGATGCAGCTCACCCTTCACGCGACTCGCCCAACACCTCACGGCGCTTCGTGCTTGGTGCTAGCAATATCTGCCTGGTCGGTGAAAACCTTTCATGCTCTGTCCCGGCATAGTAGGGATTCGAAGGTCTATGGTCATACGACTACAGTATGCATGGAAATGAAGATGTACACCCCCCCCCCACCCCTAGCCCCGGCTCTCGGACTCGGGGCAACGATTTGTGTTTTGGCCCGTCTGCCGGAGGATTTAAAAAAAAATGTTCCAATGACATTAAAAAAATAAATCGCGCACGGTTGATCGGTGATCGGCAGGTTCTTTCTATCTTGACGAACAGCGACCGGTTGCCCGCGTTGATTCACTGCCCCGACGGACGCGTGTTGACGGGCGTTGTCCTGTGGTGCCTTAGAAGACTCCAATGCTGGGACAACCAGGCCTCGGCAGCGGAGTTCACGAGATTCTGCGGCGTTTTGCCGACGAGAGAAGTGAGCTATTAAAAATAGTTGAGTCAGTGAGTACGTGAGTGGGAGGGGGTGATGGATATCGAGTGAGAATCACGATACCGATATATGAACAAAAAAGCGAAACGATATGTACGATTTCGATATTTGAAACCTCTATATAAATCGGTTTTTCCTCCTCCCGTATAATATCAGCACAAAAAATGCAAGGGAAGGAGTTGGTCCGAGCTCCTTGGTGGACGGTCGTGGAGTGGAGAAGGGTAGTAGGCTCGGAGTAAGGTTAGCGGGTGTGGTGCAGAAAATGTTTGGGCAATCAGGCCTCGTCGCCGGGAGAGTTCACGAGATTCGGCGGCGTTTTTATCACCATAGCAATAAGTAAAGCGAGGGAGAGGAAAGGGGAGGGAGGGAGGGAGGAAGGGAGGGAGGGAGCAGGGAGCGAGGGAGACAGGGAGGGAGGGAGGGAGGGGATCTGATCTGATCTGATGTGTCCGACAGTGTGAAATGTTCAGACGAACCAAGACTGCCGGTTGTTTTTTGACGACATAATTTTTCCGTGCTTTTCGCAGGTGGAAAAGTTCGTCGAAGGGTTTGGTGACGAGGTCACCGTTCCCGAGAACGTTCCGCGTTGGCTGTGGGGAGGGGACCGAGCACATTGGCACCCTACAATACGAGTCCGGTAAGACGCAACTATCGACACACATCAGCACCACATATTATCGATTTCCACTTGATGTATTTCAGGGCAGATCAATAATTGTCAATAATTGATCTGTATGATCTGTATGATCTGTATGATCTAGCTCATGTTGCCGGGCGGGAGCCGTATATTCTGCATGATCTAACACATGTTGCCTGGGTTGGATCTGTGTTGTACAGATCCTGGACGGTATTTCATAACGGCAGGTTAGGATCTAGATGGTCTAGATCATGATCTATCCGATGGGTGCTATTCGAAAATACTGCTTTCGACCCCAGGCGCTACGCTCTGCCGTGCATGTACCACTGATCTATACGCTAACACTTAATACATCCTTAGCCCTCGCACGGATTTCCTTTCTGATTTTTCTATTACGGAGGACCACAGTAGATAGGCGACCAAATATTGTTTTTAATAGTAAAAATGGAAAATGGGTAAATACATACCAAGTAAAGCCGGTCGCCCCGGTGGTCTAACTGGTAGCCACGAAGCCTGTAGGCCCAGATGTCGAGGGTTCGATTCTCCCCATGGAGGTTTTTATTCTCAAATGACACCGTCTGTCGAGAGCGCATATTATAGCGTGGGTAAGCAAAATTCGACGAGAGTTGACGAGGGAAGAGAGTGCTGAAATCTTCTCGCGATAAAAATGCAAGGCAAGAACCGTAGTGGGGGAGGAGGGAGAGGAGCCTACTTTGTGACCCCGGATCTGAGTTACGACTAGGGAGGGAGAAAGACGGAAGTGCGAAGATACTGAATGGGATGGACAAAAAAAAAAAAGTAGGTTTTTGTTCATACCTTAGGTCCTATTCACTATTGGTGGCTTTGGAAACAATTTTCGTACGAGAATTTCGCTTGACGTTTTGTACTCGCTTGCCGTTGTCGAGATAAAAATCAGCTTTGAAATTCGTCCGAGGGTTAAGGGTGTGTTTTTTCGAATCTCATTGCAATGTGTTACACGTGTGATACACAGTTCTTCGATTCAGGAGACCCTCTACACGATCCTGCCTCCTGCCGGTGTTAGAACGACCACACCGCGTGCGTGGCATAGCGTGGCATGGCATGGCAGGGCGGTTTTCTTCTGGCAGAACAATTTTGGTAAAAACGAGCTACCGAAATATCGATCGAGCACGCGTCCGACTTGCTGTAGGCAGCCCCTTTTAATGGACCTCACGATACGGTGGTATACCCTGGTACATATGTATACTGGTATATATATTATATACAATATACAGTATGAAAACTAATAATAAAAAGGATATCGTCGAATAATATTGTTTTTTTGCAAGCTGCGTGTGATGCTAAGCAGTGATGTATCATGTGATACTTCGATCGTGCGTACCACGGGTCGTATATGATACCATGAAGGATATAATAAGTATACAACATATATATAATAATATATTATACGATGTATTTCTGATTGAGGGGAGTATACATATATATGAAGAAAAAAAAAAATTCATCAGATGTGATGAGATCGAAAAAAATTATATAAGGGAACTCCAATCTCGAACGCGCTAGGGTCCCTTAACTGCTTTCTCGCTTTTGTCTTTATCGCTTGTGCAGGCACTTGCCGCCGCTGGAGGTGTTCGAGCCGGACCCGCTCCCCACCCAAAAAACGCTCAGGTGGGTTTGCGTCTCTGTACCTGGTGTAGATCATGCCGTACGGGTTGTTGTTTTATTAACTCCATGTTTTCTTCGTTCTTGGATTCCTTGTGCGCTTTCTTGTTGTTTTCGCTCGTAATCAAGGCGTGTCAAATCATTTCACCTATCGGACTAGAGCATCTGCAAGTGGATCAGATATATCTTCTAGATCGTCTAGACCCGAACCTGCCGTTATGGGATCTTGTGCAGGGTCTGTATTCGTAGTACAGATCCAACGCACGAAACATGCCCTAGATCATGCAGATCATACATATCATCTTCAGATAGATCATTTACAGGTGGATCATCTACAGATAGATAATCTACAGATAGATCATTAGGATTCTAATCTGCCGTTATGGGATGTCGTGCAGGATCTGTATAGCACAGATCCAACGCAAGAAACATGCTCTAGATCAGATCATGCAGACCATACGGCTCCCACCCGGCAACATGATCTAGATCATACAAATCATGCAGATCAGGAAACATCCGCCGGGAAAGATCTAGATCACGAAGTGATAATTATCTGTATGATCTGTACGGCGTGTAGATCCTTTACAACTGTGGGTCCACGTTTTGGAATTACGTATACTTACAATTAGAGTGGAATCATTCTTGCGGTGAGAAACGGGATGAGCAAACGCCGATTCAGAGTCTATCGTAGAGGTCGTGAAGTGTTTGTGCTGGAGGTACAAAACTGCAACCTGCGCTTTTTTGCGGGTATGTAGGCGTGAATGCGACGAAATTTTCCGCCTCGTTGTGGAGTCACCGCTTTTTTCTTAACCAGAGCCCTCCACTGGCATAATTGTTGTGATTGTTTAATGCTGGAAAATCAAACGTTACAGCGACAATCGGCTTCGAAACCCCCACAAGAATCCGCTTCGTACCGGCATATGCTCTCACAGATTCACTACTGCTGTTGTACTCCGTGAGGAATGTCTTTCCCCCCCCAAACCCCCAGAAAGAGAATGCAGTTTTTTTTCCCCCCTTGGTTTCGCGACTCTTCTGTATACGTAGGATTTCTCTCGTTTGCGTTGCTGATGCTGCAACCGTTAGGGCCGTGGGTTGTATGGCTAAAAGTCTCCAGCTAGGTTTTGGTTGGTTATGTATTATAGCTATTAGTTGCAGCGGTGCCAACTATCCAACTATTTGGGTTTCCTTGTTCATGGAGGTCCAGCTAACTCGCAGCCCTAGTGATTGCCACTTGGTTTGGGCATTGTTGGATGGCTACAAGTCGCCAGCTAGGTATTAGTTAGTTAGGTGCTATAGCTAATAGTTGGTTAGGTGTCAACTCCAACTATTTGAGTTTCTTTGTTTCTGGAAGGCTGTAATTGTTAAAACGCCCGGAATTCCGGCTAGCTCACAGCCCTAGCAATCGCCACTTGGTTTGAGCATTGTTGAGTGGCTAAAAGTCACCATCTACGTATTAGTTGGTCAGGTCTTACAGCCAGTTGCAGCGGTGCCAGTTATCCAACATTTGGGGTTTCCTTGTTTATGGAAGGCTGTAACTATTAAAACGCCGGGAATCCCAGCTAACTCACAGCCCTAGCAATCGCCACTTGGTTTGAGCATTGTTGAGTGACTAAAAATCGCCATCTACGTATTAGTTGGTTTGGTTTTACAGCTACGGTAGTTGCAGCCAGTTTAACCGTTATAGGACTGGAGTCCCGTTTTGGGGACATATCACTTAGAATTAGAGTGGTTTGTCCCCAAAACGGGACTGCAGTTCTAAAAGGGTTAACTAGCCAGGAAGTCCAGCCAACACACAACCATATTAAAATCCTCGTGGGAATGCAGAGGGAAAAAAAATGTCGGCAAAACGTGACAGTTACAGCAAAACGTGATTGGTTGGGGGTTGATGATGCAATGGTTGATGTCCGAGTTGACAATGGTTGCAATGCAAGGCAAGGCAAGGAGTCGTACGCCACGGGCGCAACAATGGTCCTCTACCCGTACGGCTGAGCGAGTTCATGCTGCTCATAGACGATTGATAACATCCAAAGATGAACACTGCTGTATTGGTCGCTATCCATTAAAAGGGGCCTTATATTCCTTAAAGGGGGTCTTACATCCCTTACAGGGGGCCTTACATCCCTTAAAAGAGAGCCTTATATCCCTTACAAGGAGGCCTTATATCCCTTAAACGTGGCCTTATATCCCTTACAAGAGGGCCTTATATCCCTTACGAGAGGGCCTTATATCCCTTACAAGAGGGCCTTATATCCCTTAAAGGGGGTATTACATCCCTTACAAGGGGCCTTACATCCCTTAAAAGGGGGCCTTATATCCCTTACAAGGAGGCCTTATACCCCTTAAACGTGGCCTTATATCCCTTACAAGAGGGCCTTTTATCCCTTTAAGGGGGTCTTACATCCCTTAAACGGGGCCTTATATCCCTTCAAAGAGGTTACTAGTAATCGTCCCTTGGTCTGGGCCTTCCCCCCCCTCAGAAGCCTAACATCTCAAAAATCGTCAAATCGCGACTTTTTTGGGGGGGCCTTACACACAATCCGACGCGAGCCAACGAGGGAAGAAAGTGTTAAAACCTTCTCGCGATAAAAAAGGCAAGGCACGTACCGTATTGGGGGAGGAGGGAGAAGCGCCTACTCAGTGACCCCGGATCTGAGTTACGACCAAAGAGGGAGAGAGAAAAGAAGGGCGAAGATAATAAATGGGATGGATATACCATATATATATACGAAGTATATAAATAGTAAGCAGGACCAAATATTGTTCGTAAAAATAGGTATACAATTGTAGGTTTTTGTGTGTATCATAGGTCCTATTTGTTTACTATGGTCCCCCGTAACATCTCAAAAATCGCACCCCCTTGTTTGTAGGGGCGAGATGCACGCAAGGACGGACTACCTGAGGGTCCGCCGCACTTGGTTTGGGCATTGTTGGATGGCTAAAAAAAGTCACCAGCTAGGTATTAGTTAGTTAGGTGCTATAGCTATTAGTTGGTTAGGTGCCAACTCCAACTATTTGAGTTTCCTTGTTTCTGGAAGGCTGTAATTGTTAAAACGCCCGGAATTCCAGCTAACTCACAGCCCTAGCAATCGCCACTTGGTTTGAGCATTGTTAGTGGCTAAAAGTCACCATCTACGTATTAGTTGGTTAGGTCTTACAGCCAGTTGCAGCGGTGCCAGTTATCCAACATTTGGGGTTTCCTTGTTTATGGAAGGCTGTAATTATTAATACGCCGGGAATCCCAGCTAACTCACAGCCCTAGCAATCGCCACTTGGTTTGAGCATTGTTGAGTGACTAAAAATCGCCATCTACGTATTAGTTGGTTTGTTTTAACAGCTACGGTAGTTGCAGCGGGGCCAGTTATCCAACAAGTTGGGTTTCCTTGTTTATTAACTAGCCGGGAAGTCCAGCCAACACACAACCATATTAAAATCCTCGTGGGAATGCAAAGGGAAAAAAAATGTCGGCAAAACGTGACAGTTACAGCAAAACGTGATTGGTTGGGGGTTGATGATGCAATGGTTGGTGTCCGAGTTGACAATGGTTGCAAGGCAAGGCAAGGCAAGGCAAGGAGTCGTACGCCACGGGCGCAACAATGGTCCTCTACCCGTACGGCTGAGCGAGTTCATGCTGCTCGTAGACGATTGATAACCTCCAAAGATGAACACTGCTGTATTGGTCGCTATCCATTAAAAGGGGCCTTATATTCCTTTATGTATTATAGCTATTAGTTGCAGCGGTGCCAACTATCCAACTATTTGGGTTTCCTTGTTCATGGAGGTCCAGCTAACTCGTAGCCCTAGTGATTGCCACTTGGTTTGGGCATTGTTGGATGGCTAAAAAAAGTCACCAGCTAGGTATTAGTTAGTTAGGTGCTATAGCTATTAGTTGGTTAGGTGCCAACTCCAACTATTTGAGTTTCCTTGTTTCTGGAAGGCTGTAATTGTTAAAACGCCCGGAATTCCAGCTAACTCACAGCCCTAGCAATCGCCACTTGGTTTGAGCATTGTTGAGTGGCTAAAAGTCACCATCTACGTATTAGTTGGTTAGGTCTTACAGCCAGTTGCAGCGGTGCCAGTTATCCAACATTTGGGGTTTCCTTGTTTATGGAAGGCTGTAATTATTAATACGCCGGGAATCCCAGCTAACTCACAGCCCTAGCAATCGCCACTTGGTTTGAGCATTGTTGAGTGACTAAAAATCGCCATCTACGTATTATTTGGTTTGTTTTAACAGCTACGGTAGTTGCAGCGGGGCCAGTTATCCAACAAGTTGGGTTTCCTTGTTTATTAACTAGCCGGGGAAGTCCAGCCAACACACAACCATATTAAAATCCTCGTGGGAATGCAAAGGGAAAAAAAATGTCGGCAAAACGTGACAGTTACAGCAAAACGTGATTGGTTGGGGGTTGATGATGCAATGGTTGGTGTCCGAGTTGACAATGGTTGCAAGGCAAGGCAAGGCAAGGCAAGGAGTCGTACGCCACGGGCGCAACAATGGTCCTCTACCCGTACGGCTGAGCGAGTTCATGCTGCTCGTAGACGATTGATAACCTCCAAAGATGAACACTGCTGTATTGGTCGCTATCCATTAAAAGGGGCCTTATATTCCTTAAAGGGAGTCTTACATCCCTTACCGGGGGCCTTACATCCCTTAAAAGGGGGCCTCATATCCCTTACAAGGAGGCCTTGTATCCCTTAAACGTGGCATTATATCCCTTACAAGAGGGCCTTATATCCCTTAAAACGGGGCCTTATATCCCTTAAAACGGGTCACTAGTAATCGTCCCTTGGTCTGGGCCTTTTCCCCCCGTCTGAAGCTTAATATATCAAAAATCGTCCAATCGTAACTTTTTTGGGGGCCTTTTCTCCCTCTGTAGCCCCAAAATTGCTATATTCTGGGGGAACACACAATTCGACGCGAGTCGACGAGGAAAATAAACTGCTGAAACCTTCTCGCGATAAAAAATGCAGGGCACGTACCGTAGTGGGGGGGGGGGAGAAGAGCCTACTTTGTGACCCCGGGTCTGAATTGCGATCAAAGAGGAAGAGAGAAAAGAAGGGCGAAGATAATAAATGGGATGGGTATACCATATATATACGAAGTATATAAATAGTAAGCACGACCAAATATTGTTCGTAAAAATAGTTATACATATATATGTAGGTTTTTGTGTGTACCATAGGTCCTATTTGTTTACTATGGTCCCCCGTAACTTCTCGAAAATCGCACCCCCTTGTTTGTAGGGGCGAGATGCACGCAAGGACGGACTACCTGAGGGTCCGCCGGGACTACATGCACGCCCACAACAAGCTTAGGGGTGGGGCGGCGGGAGCGGGGGGCGGGGATGGAGCAAGAGGGGGCGTGTCGACGGGCGGGCAAGGCACCACTGGGCCGGGCCCTGCAGCGAGGTATGCTTTGAAGAAGAAAAAAACACAGCAGCTGTGAGATCGAAAAATTCTTCAAGATCCATCTTTGCAAGCTTGGTGTGGTGCTATTCATAGTGATGGTGCTTCGATCGCGCGAGGTATGCTTTGAAGAAAAAACACACACACAGCAGCAGCAGCAGCTGTGAGACAGAAAAATGCTTCAAGAATAATCCTTGTAAGCTTGGTGTGATGCTATTAATATGGTAAAGGTGCACTCCATGATTTTTTTGAGGGTGGGTCGCTTGAGGAGCCCTGTACTATTAGTAAGTCAAAAACTGTTTTTGGAGGAAAATAAAAGCGCTACCCGATCAACGAACCCATTGTATCTGGCATTAATTGATAAATGCTGCGACAGCAGAATGAGATTCCGACGGGTTTGGGTTGAGGAGCGTCCCGTCATTCAGAGATCGTTTCAGCCAAAAAACGGTATACCTCTGCCTCTATCCTTGCACGCGTCATACTTCGATGGCACGTGTGGCCGACTACTGGGTGTGTCGGTTTTTATATATATACATATATATATACCTGGTAGGTTTTAGAGTGGTCTACAAGTTCTGACATTTTTTTTTACGCACCGACTATGGGTATTGGAAGCGGATTTCGACAGTGGAGGTCCTCGTTGTTTTTTTTTCACGTGTGTTGGCTGCTTAAGAGTTAATTTACAACGGTGCTACTCGTACGGTAGTCATCTAGATCCTAAACCGGGGACGCACGAAGAGCATCCCCGGAGGGGGAGGAAACCTTCTGGAGGGTAAAAGAGGTATGTGCTACGGTAGAGGGGTATAAAGCACTTGGTTTTTCTGGGGCTGCTGGCTTGATTGTATATGGTATAGAAGCGCTATACCTCCCCCAGAAACTACTTTTCATTTTGTTTTTTAATGGACGCTTAACGTCGGCCTATCGTAAGCATTGATGGAGTTATAATGTAAAACAAAACAAGATGGACGATAAGGCATGCCATGTAAGGCATGTGCCTTATTGGGTAGTTTGCCGATTGAGGAAACCCGTCAGTCAGAAAGCGTTTTTCGCAAAAAACAAATGCTACAACAGTAGAGGCTCCCTCTATAGTGCCAGTATGCCCCAGCCAACAACACCGGCACTATATATAGCGGCAACCGGCACTATATACTCCGCACACTGCCACACTGGTTTAATCTCACCTGTGCCAGGCGATTTCACCGGTACTATAGCGAGTAGCCGGCACTACTCCACTGCTGCTCCTCTCCTTGCCCCACCTTGTGTGCTCTTAGGATATATTTTTTACCGTGGGTGCATGTATATACACTTAAAAAAAACAGCAGCTGTGAGATCGAGGATATCGTTGTGTTACCGCATCCTACTGCTCCTATCCCTGTCGCTGTCGCTGTAGACTTACCTCTTTCTGCCTTTCTGGGTTGTGCTGTTCGTGTGCCCGTGTGTCATCCGGACAGGAGGAGATTGCCCGCGAGCCGACCTCCCACTGGACCTTTGTCGCGCCAGGATAGCTTCAGCCAAGACATTGAGGTACGTAGTGTCATGGTATCCTCGTTTCCCCCCCTCCCTGTTGTTGCGGAGGAGTTACTTTTTGCAATGTTGAGGACTGTTTTCCCGCTCGCTCGTAGTCTTTTTGGAACGGTCAAAAGCGAGCTACTATTTCGGGGGGGGCATAGTAAATAGGGCCTACGGTATACACAAAAACCTATATATTTATCTATTTTTACCAACAATATTTGGTCCTATTCACTATTGTCCCCCGTAAATATATGCCACAGGTATTATTTTTGAGTGATGAGTAACCCAGGGGTCAACCTGCACAGTAGAAGGGTCCGCCCCGTACTGCATAATCGTGCCGTGTTGCCCAGCCTAGGTTTCGTATGGTATGTTGGCAGTAGGTCGAGGGTTGCCGCGGTATGCCACCTTCAAGCGTTGCGTGTTAGAGCCTTTGCATACTTCTTGCACGTACACCGTACCGATATCCCCAAACACTATACAATACCGGCATCCCCAAACCACACATTTCGACTCTCTGTCTGTTCCTGATTCGCCCTTTTAGTCAGTCGCGTCTACAAATGACCGTGGCTTAGGCGTACGTCCAACACATTTCCGCAAGAAAATTCCTTGGACATAAGCCCCAAGTAAATTCCGCAAGAAAATCCTTGGACTTAAGCCCCAAGTAAATTCCCCAAGAAAATTCCGCACGGAAGGTTTCGAGCACTAGAACACCAGCGAGTCAGCGCTAGACGTGAGGTGGATGGTGTTCTTGAACTCGCCGGGCGGCACCGCACCGGGTTTCGGAGCGTGCTCAACCACCCTCCCTCCGTGAGCTCGGGATTCAGGGTCTATCATCAAGCGAGCGAAAAGCGACGCCGAAACAGTTGTTTTCGACGAAATAACACACGAAAGAAAACGGTTTACCTCCCCCCCTCCCCCTCGCCGTCGCCTTGTCTGGGACGCCTTGACTACATGTGTGCATAACAAGGGGTTGGTGCATGGAGCGTTGCTGTTCACTGGCGTGACTCTAGCCCGCGTCTATTGCGAAGAGCTGTACACCTTGGACAGATAATCGATTCTCACTTCATGATCTAAACATTTCAAGGCGGATGTAGTCCCGATCTTGTACTGGTATGATCTGTATGATCTGTATGATCTGCATGATCTATATGATCTAGCTCATGTTGCCGGGTGGGACCCGTATAATCTTCACGAGCTAGCGCATGTTTCCTGGGTTTGATCTGTACTGTGCAGATCCTGCACAAGCTCTCACAACCGAAGGTGAGGAACTAGATGATCTATGTGCAGATAGATAGACAGATAGACAGATAGATAGACAGATAGATAGATAGATAGATAGATAGATAGATAGATAGATCATCATCTGTCTGAGGTGTGGAAGAGTGCATGCCCGCGCCCGTGGCCCGAGAAGAATTGAAAGAATGTGCTATCGCGCGACCACGGACTAAGTCGTGGCCATGAGATGAATGTGAGAGAATAACAACAGCAACAGCGACGGCAGCAACAAACACACAGCCTTACAAGCACAAGCACAAGCACACCCAAGTCCACAACCACAACCACCACGACAGCAACAACATCAACAATAACAACAACAATGGGAACAACAACCTAACCACAACAACAGCGACGACAACAACAACAGTAACAACGACAACAACAGCAACAGACACAACAATCAACACCACAACCACGCCTCCTCAACGTCAACTCCCCGGTGTCTGCTTGCCTGCCTTGCGCCCCTCCTTGATCCCGCAACAAGGACATCACCAACATGATGGACGAGGAGGAGTTGGGGTTGCCCAAGATCTCGAGGGCGGTGCAGGTAATCAACTCCCTTGGCAATGGTTTGTGATAGTTGTGCGTTCCTTCCGTTCTCGAATCATGCTGTGCAGGTAAGCTTTTTCCTTGACAATGGTTTGTGATAGTTATGCCTTCCTTCCGTTTATAGAATCATGCTGTGCAGGTAAGCTTTTTCCTTTACAATGGTTTGTGATAGTTATGCCTTCCTTCCGTTTTCGGATCATGCTGTGCGCGTAAGATATTTCCTTGGCAATGGTTTGTGATAGTTATGCGTACCTTCCGTTTTCGAATCATGCTGCGGTAGAGGGGCTACCTGCATTTTCTCAGGCTCCTAACATGAGGAGCTCTATACATGTGATGGTATCATGTAGCTATGAGATGGTGGGATACGTATATATACCCGTATGGGACTTATCTTCTAGTGGAGCGTTATCCGTAGATCGTACTGCAGTAGTATGGAGGTGTTATGTATTTGGCAACTGATGGGCTTCTGCCTTGCGGAAGCAGAGCCTATCCTCTCACTTGGGTCTCGTACCCCCTGCAAATATTGAAAGTCATAATAAGCATCAGCTGTGAGATGAGATGGAGGATTTCGTCCTAATCCCATATCTGCAAGCTGCGTATGATTCTCCGATCGCGCGTAGTACGGGTTTTATGTTATACCAGGTATGTGACAACATGAAGGAGATATATCCCTTACTGAGGGGAACGAAATGTGACAGCTGTGGAACTCAGGTTGTGTGCATATATGTTTAAAAAAAAATCAGCTGTGAGCTTGAAAAAAATCTCGACAATCACCATCTTCAACACCTCCCAATTAAAAGCGGTGGCCGATGCTGCAGTCGTCGGTTTTTTGGTCGTAACGATGTGTTGCAGTGGGGCGGGCGCTAGGATACTGAGATGCACGATGGCTGTCCGAACCAGCGTCGCGTGGAGGCCCAGCTTTTAGCCTGATTCGGCGTTCCACAGGGATTATGGCGTTCCTACGAAGGGAGCCCATCCTCAACCTCCGTCGTTCGAGCGGGGAGCTTCGTACAGCTTGACCCCCGTTTTAACGATGGACCCTCCGCATAGCACTGGCCACGACAGTCGCTTACGCATCACAGTATTAACCTCTGGCGCATAGCACGCTGCAACAGATGTCCCTCTCAAGCATCTTACGATAAGTTTAGTTTCGTCGTTTTTCGACCGCGCACCGATAAAATACGCGACGCCACTTAATATCCCCTTTTGTGGGCTGCACTCCCGTTTTTGGGACAGTTTTTTGTTAATCAAAGTGAGGTATTTGTTTCTGTACAGTGCAGCACTAAAAAGCGTCAAGACACACCTGGTATACATTTTTAGGCCAGGTCCAAATTCTTACGTATGTGAGGTGGATCGTGTCCTACATTGTTTTCCAAGACGAAAAATAATAATATGCTAGATATGTTTTCTTTATGTTTCGTGCAGGAATTGAGCCTAATTCGAGCCAAACATATGTTTTTTGTTACCCTTTTTACTAATGCACTCTATATTCATAATTATCTCAGTCTAATTCCAAGTAATGTTCCCCCTAAACGGGACGGCAGTCCTGAAATGGTAATATAACCCCTTTTTGGTTTTAGAGGGGAAAAGTGCCGAAAAACAAGCGCCGAAAAACAAGCGCCGGACAAAAGTGCCGATTACGGCGTCGGCCCACCAAGCAACCCGGGCTACTGCGGTAGCCCTGAGGTGTGACACGGGCGCAACATTATGGTACTTGTGCTACCGCTACTGACGTTTCAGGCTCTTCCTGAAAATGTTGAGAGGACCGCACTCGTCGATTGTTAGGTCCGTATACCAGCGCGCTGTCAGTGATTAGTACTTCTCCACAGCAGTACGTAGAAGGAACAATGTCGCTGCTAAGGTAACATAGCTGAGCATAGAGATGATATGGTAGCACAGCTGGTACCTCACCGCGGTTCGGCACTTGGCCTCTATCTGGCATCATACGCTAGCCACAAGCCAATCAAACATCAACACGCGCCCCACACGAACTCCCGATATTGCGTGATGTGTACGTGCCCTGTGTCGTGTACTGTTAGGCGCTATCCTTGGAAGGGCTCGAGATGGGCTCGCAAGACGTCTTATACGAGGAAGCGGCGTACGGGCGACAAACACAACCACTGCACCAGCAGAGGGCCTCCGGGGGCGTCCAGCTTCGAGGAGGCGCGTTTAATAGCGAGCTCCACGGCAGAGGCACAAGGGGGGGGGGCGGAGGGGACGTTAGTGTGTGGAGGGGCAATGCATCAATGAACCGATTTGTTCGAGGGGAGGGGGGGGGGGGGGGGGGGAGGTGGGGGGTGTACTCATGCTATGCATTGCCGTAGTCGTATGGCAATAGATCCTCGCATCCCCTACAAAGCCGGGACGGAGCACGTCGTTTTTTTTACCGACCAGACAGACGACAGAAGCCTCTACCGATATAACCCACACGTGTTGTGCTTAGTTATCTGGGCGTTTTTTTACGAACGATACTCGTACCGATTTTTGCTCGTACCGATTCTGGCTCGAGCGATTGCTGTACAGTACGTACGAGGGGTGTCACGAGGGCTCTCCGGGTGGGTCTCCTACTTCACGGACGGTACCGGAGAATCCGGAACTTGGGGCGGGACGCTTGTGTATGTCGGCGATCGATTTCCGTTGCGCACGGTATAACCGTCAACGGATAGGGACCGCTTGGAAACATTAATGCGTAGGTTGTGTGTTTTTTTTCTGAATCCGCGAGACAGTAGTGTTTTCGATCGAACACGTTTAACGTTTGGAGTTTAAGTCATAAAGAAAAGACCCCTAGGCAAACCTAGGGAAACCCTTATCTGTACGATCTAACTCGTCATGTTGCCAAGTGGGCGCCATATATGGTTCATGATCTAGCACATGCTTCGTGGATTGGATCTGTACTTTCAGAACCTGGACTGCATATCATAACGGTAGGTCAACATCTAGATGATCTGCGGTAGATCGTGATATATCTGATGTGTGAAAGGTTTTGCCAGAATGAACGGGTGTCTTGAACGAAAGCTTGACAAAATGTGTGGTTGTCACCAATGAGCAACGGCTATATACATGTTACAAGTTCCGGTTCGCGAACGCTTTTCAAGTTGAAGAGCCAGGGATGCTAGTACGTACGTAAGATTGCACACATCGGACATATCATGATCTAGATCATGATCTAGACAGATCACCATCTAGATCATCGGACAAATCACCATCTAGACCATCGGACCAATCACCGACTACATCATGGGACAGGTCGCCATGTAGATCATCGGATAAATCATCATCTAGATCATAGGGCAGATCGCCATCTGCTGTAGATCATCAGACAAATCACGATCTAGATCACCAGCCAGATCATCTAGATCATAGGACAGATCACCATCTAGATCATAGGGAAAATCATCATCTAGATCATCTGACAGTTTACCATCTAGATCATCGGACAAATCACCATCTAGATCATAGGGCAGATCGCCAGCTACTGTTGTTGTAGATCATCGGACAAATCACGATCTAGATCATCGGACAGATCACCATATAGATCATAGGAAAAATCGCCATCTAGCTCATCGGACAGATCACCACCTAGATCATCGGACCAATCACCATATTATAGATCATGGGATAGATCGCCATCTAGCTCATCGAAAGATTACCACCTACATCATAGGAGAGATTGCCATCTAGATCATAAGACAGATCACCATCTAGATCATAGGACAGATCATGTAGATCATAGGACAGATCACCATCTAGATCATCGGACAGATCACCATCTTGATTATAGGACAGATCATCTAGTTCCTACATTTGCCGTTTTGGGATGTTATGTAAAAGCCGATCATAAAGATCCCACCCAGCAAGCATGTTGGCAAGGTCCGTGTCAAACAGATCCCACCAAGAGAACGTTATCTAGATCGTAGAGGTCGTGCAGATCATATAGATCATGAATTGATCTGCCCCGAAAGTTCTACACCATGCAATAGGATCTTTGTCTGTCCGATGCGTGAAATGGGATGTAATCTGTCACAAAAGCAAAAGTTATTGCCAGAATGTGTGAGGTGTCTCCTTGTACGACCAGGGACTACCGTACGTGTTACAGGTGCCGATTTGCGAGCGGTTCTAAAACGAAAACACCAAGAACGCTGGCCACTGTAGGGCAGCGCCAACGATATGATATGCCCTTATGTTCCCCAGTGTTCTGCTTAGTCTATTTAGTTGGGGTGGACGCTCGCACGAAGAGGTAGGTCACGAATACAGTGTTCAACGTCAACGATATCAAGGATACGAAATTTCTGAGAAGGAAAGTACGAAATTACAGAGAAAAAAAATGAGTACGCTTTGGTGGGTAAAGCGTACGTTTTGCTAAGAGAAACGGTGATAGACCTGACCTTCCTCTCCAGACAGCAGCTCCTTTCGTGCTAGGTTGTATCGCGTATCGCGCGCTGCTAACCTTTTCCCTTAGGACTATGTTTCTCAACCGACACAATCAAGAAGCAACCCATCTACACTACTACCAGCCCTCTGATACGGCATATCATAAGAACGAGCCCCATAAAAAAACCTGCCTGAGATTTCCAGGAAATAAGAAATTCGGGGGGCGGATGTTGGTGAAGTTACTGTAGTGTGGAACACACGCTTTCTCAGATAAGAAATCTAGCCTGGGCCAGTATTATCCCGGTTTCTTATTCGTATTACAGGGCCGGTGCTGTACAAAAAAAAGAATTCCCCCTGCCAACTAGGGACTCTGATGAAGCTTTTAGTTTTGTCTGTCTGTCTGCCTGTCTGCCTTGACTGTCATAAAAAAACACCCCCTAAGTTTACTCAAGCGTTTTCAATACATATTATAGGTACATGCTACAAGTACATCTTGACCCCCCTACTCAACCATGCACAGGGCCGCCATGTATGCTCCACCTTAGGTCCCCCTATCGTCCACCTCCTCCATGCACAACCAGAAAGACCTTTCGGAGTTCACGCCACTTCTGCGCACAAACACGACAAACACAAACTAGCCCAGCAAAATAGTTTATCAATACGTACCCCCCCCCCCGACCTCATCTCCAAGCCTATAAATCTCCTCACGGTGGCAAAATATGGAACACGCCACCGTAACGCCACTTTCGAAACCCGAGAGAAGCACTAACATTACACGACAGTTCCAGCAGCAACCAGGTTCCCCTCCCCCCCTCGCTCTGCAGTGGTACAACTTCTCCAGTCTTCTCTATGCACTGCCTACTTGTCGCCGAAACCTCTCTGGATGTGCTGGTCAAACGTTCAACCCACGACACGGTTTCGAAACTTGTGCTATTCGTATACATTACGCCTCCCCCAACCGCATCACCCCCTCCCATGACATGAGTACACCCCCCCCACCCCTTGGTGCTCCGTCTCGAAAGGGAGGCTAGCGTCAATGGTCTTGAAGGCTACGGCCATGCATGACATGAGTACACCATCCCCCTCTCTACCGCCGTACTCCGTCCCAGCATTGCAGGGCTACAAGCCCCCCCTCCCCCCCCACCGTCGTGCTCAGTCCCAGCATTGCAGGCATACGAGGGTCTATGGCCTTGAAAGACTACGGCCCATGCATGACAATGAAAACACCCCGCCCCCCCCGACACACACCGAAGACTCGATCACAAACGTGATTTTTATAGCAAGTTTGCCAATGGTAGACGGAAACCTCGCCGTCCTTCCAATCCCTTCCTTAACCTGCTTATGATCATATCGTTAGATTTTGTTTCCACGAGTCAACAGGGGTTACACTGCGATCATTCCCAGGAGATGTCGCTGCGCTGAGGGCACCTCGACTGAAAGGCACCTGTTATGGTACTGCTCGAAGGATGTGGAAACGATGGTAAATACCTGGCAACAGGTATAATCATCGTATTATTAGTACTAGGAAGGCGTATCTTGAATGGAAACGAGGAGTTCCCAGGTCCACGGTGACCAAGCCTTCTGATCTTTGAGTCTTCATCGTGGGAAAAGGAATAGATCTGCTCTTCTTTTATCTCTAAGCAAACAGCACGCGTGAGCACCAGCAAATACCTGTTCAATAGGCTGACCTGGCTAGGGATACTCTGTGTCCTTACCCTAATCCTATAACACACACTCAAAAGAGCACCTTCTGCCGGAACAGAAGGCTTTACCCACTCCACTACCCGCATGAAACGATATGTTACAGCAGAAATATTTTACGGCAGTATCCCATGACAGGTTGGACGTGAAATTGTCTATACCAGGAAACGCGGGAGTGAACGCGGGTGAAACTCGAGTGTCCGAAACTCCAACCCCTCCGCTTCAGCGGTTCACACTACAAAACGATCGGCAGGGAGATTAACAGCCACAAAGCACATACAATCATACAGCACATACAATCGTATGCACATAGACGTGCAATCACCGAGTACACAAGACAGCTCAACGCACTACAGCACGTGCCAAAAAAACGTACATACCAAAGTCTGGGGGGGGAGAAGCGAGGGGAAGGGGAGGGGAGAGAAGGGGTAGAGGGGGGGGGGGGGCTGACAAACGCCCACAATAACAAACTAAGGAGCAAGTAAACAGACAGAAAACGTCAAAACCAAGATACAAGCAGAAAAGCAACTAGCGAAACAACGAGACAAACGACAAAAACAAGAGCAAACATTCAAGCAACCAAAAGAGCAAGACAAGTAATACCCCTCTGGGCGTAAACATAAGAGCCTCTTGGTATTTATGTTAATGTACAAACGGTCCTTGTATTTCGGCCCAGAGTAGTACAAACACAAAGCACAACACAATACAACAATTCAAACAACACAAAACACAGATAACAAAGACAACACATTTGCCGGCTATGAAGACCTCGAAAACAACAACACAGGAAACATTTTCAATCTGTCACGTAACACCCCTAACCCGTGGCACTGTTGCTATCACATTAACCCATCGCCACAGTCGCACTCGAGGTCACAGGACAGGCTAAAACACCTCTAGAGTGGACGAATACCTCAGGGAAAAAAACAAAAACAAACACAAAAATAATACACCACTTCACCCTAGGGCAATAGCGATCGCCGCCCACACGGCGTAGTACATCGCCGCCACAACAACTCCAATCACAGCTTTAACTCCCCTCCCCCCCGGCTCGACAGGCAGCGTCGTCGCGGTCAACGATCGATCACTTTCCCCCCGTTCACCATCACCACTCCGGCCTTGCTGTTTAGCTGGGGGGGCGCCGCCATGATCGCCACCGCTCGTCTGCCCTGCTGCGTCGGCAACTCCCACTGCTTCATCGCTCACGTGGAGATTTTCCGACTCGCCGAATTCTACGCCTGCGTCGATGTCGGCCACGCGCTCACCCTCACCAACATCCGAGGCGGCTTCTTCACTGTTGACGAACGTTTCACGGTCTCCGATAGCAAGGGTTTCATCGTCTACGATGGCGGTTTCACGATCTCCGATAACGGTTTCACGATCTCCGACAACGGTTTCACGGTCTTCGGTAACGGTTTTACGATCTCCAATGACGGTTTCACGATCTCCGACAGTAAGGGTTTCACGGTCTCCGATAACGGTTTCAGGACCTCCGATGGCGGTTTCACGATCTCCGACAACGGTTTCACGGTCTTCGATAACAGTTTCATGATCTCCGATGACGGTTTCACGATCTCCGACAGCAAGAGTTGCACGATCTCCGATAACGGTTTCATGATCTCCACTGGCGGCTTCGCGATCTTCGATAACGTTTTCACGATCTCCGATGGCGGTTCTACGATCTCCGATGGCGGTTTCACGCTCTCCGATGACGGTGTCAACACCTTCGATGGCGGTTTCATCTCCTTCGAGGGCGCGTTTACCATCGTCGACGGTTTCAACGATCTCCACGGGTCCATTAACACTCTCGACTCCAGCTCCAACGTCTGCCGCTGTGTTCTCTTGCACACGAGACTCCTGGCGAGAGGCATGGCAAACAACAATTTTCCAATAGTCAGATACGGCGACAAACAGCACTGTTCAGGGGAAATTCATAAACCACCCAGGCTTAGACCCAGGTGTACAGACCACAACGACCTTATGATACGTAAAGAAACACACCCTTAGCCCTCGAACGAATTTCGAAGCTTCTTTTCTCTACAACGGTGAGAGCGAAAACGCCGAGGAACGCATCTACGAAAAAATCTGACGAAATATGTCCAACCATCGTTTTCGTTGTATGTGTGTCCCTCTAAGCCATGGCCCTTCTAAGGCGTAATTCATCCCAGGGGTGGGGCGTGTCAACTTATCACACGAATGTTATACGGTGCGCCAGGTGCGATGTTTATCGACTGCCAAGCGAGAGCGGGTAATTCATCCCAGGGGTGGGGCGTGTCAACTTATCACACGAGTGTTATACGGTGCGCCAGGTGCGATGTTTATCGACTGCCAAGCGAGAGCGGGTCGCAACAGTATGACTGGCATCACGCGGCGTGTGTGTAGGGGAGATAACCTTGCATTGTACACATAGCTTCTCGGGTAAACCCCCCACCTCACTCAGCAGCCCAGACTGCTTCGGGGGGGCGATGGTTGAAGCTGTAATCGTCGCTTAACCACTTAACCCCTTAAAAAACTGGTCCCACGAATTTGGGGACAAACTACTTGGAATTAGTGTGGGACATTTTTTTCAGTTCTGAATGGGTCAAGAACCGGTCCCACGTTTTTGAGGACAAACTACTTGAAGTTAGTGTGATATATATTTTTTCAGTTCTGAAAGGGTAAACTTCGACAGTTTCCCCCCCTCTATACTATAACCACGTTAACTGACTTCCCGAAGGGGATATTGAGCTCCGAGCCAGTTCGGCGTGACAATCGAGATAAATCAGATGATCGATCGGATGCCGCAGTCGGGAAAAAAAAGCTTGGGCAGAACAAAACAGCCCCGCCTATTATAATAGAAACCCTTTACGTTATAAGGTGTTCAATGTGATGTTTTCGTCTGGCCAAAGATGCTAGGATACCGCGGTTTGGTCCCTTTGCTGACCGTTCCCATACATTAAACTACTATGGGGCTTAAGTCGGCCATTTTTACGAATTGGACGATGCTGGATAGCTTAAAAAGAAAGACTTTGGCAACAAAATTCCACCGCAGCATCTTTTCAGGTGATAAAGTTAGTTTCGAGCAAACGTATAGAAAAAATGCGATATTACCTGTTTTTCCAAAAACAAGGAAACAGTATTGAGGTGAAAAAAAATGCCTTGATGGGCCCAAAATTAGCGGTCTCCTATTACGGGGGACCATAGTAAAAACTATATATTTCCCTATTTTTACTCACAATATTTAGTCTTAGGGCCCGTTTTAACGAAGAAGAAAAAAAAACAATTTGGAAAAAAAAATAATCAAATCCGCTTTTCATTGGTCAACACACGCACCAGCACCATAGATTAGGATCTTGGGGCATAATATTTGGTGCTGGTGCGTGTGTTGACCAATGAAAAGCGAATTTGAATATTATTTTTTCCAACTTGAATTTATTTTATACTCGTTAAAACGGGCCCAAAGTACTATGGTCCTCCGTAATATTACATTTTCTGCTTCTAACTCGTCGAACGCTGCGCTATAGGCCATCATAACTGCGGTGCATGCAAGCTTCCACAGGTCGGATAGACCATAGCGTATCTAGACATTTCGGGGGTAGTAGATAGACCTCTGATTTATACGATCTGCACGATGTAGATCACGGTTTCCGGGTGGGATCTGTATGGCACAGCTCTTGCCCAGATGTTCGTTGGGTGGGATCTGTATGATACAGCTCTTACCCATATGCTTGTTAGGTGGGATCTGTATGACACAGCCCTTGCCTATATGTGTGTCGGGTGGGATCTGTGTGGCACGATTCTGGAACAACATATCATAACCGAAAAAAATGTAGGATCTACGGTAGACGATCTACTGTAGATCGTGTGGGAACTGTATGGTACACAGCTCTTGCACAACACGTCATTACCGAACATGTAGGATTTAGATGATCTAAATCATGACCTGTTTGATCTGTGCAAAGCTCTTTCCCTCACTTTCTGAGCCCGGAACTCCAGTTCCTCGCGCATACGCAGCGCCATCTCTCTCTTCTCCGCCTCCTCAATCGCGCGCAGCTGGCAGCGAAAGGAGGGCGTAGGGAGACCACGATTCTCAAGTCAGGAAATGATATTTAACAAAAAAAAAAGCAAAAACGAAGTCAAGCATGGCGATATGGCGAGTTTGATCAGTACGAATGATGAAACCCCCTGCGCGACAAATGTCACGGCATGTACCTGGGTGGGCGGGGGGGGGGGGGGGGGACTCATTTGTTGCTTGCCTTAGTCATTTGACCATTGACCACGCACCCCTTTCGAGACGGAGCACCGTTCCTACTCCTAATAGAGACAACCTCCGCCCGTAGGGCGCTCAATACGAATTTCCCATATATTACATAGAAACGTTTTGCTTGTCTCATCGCTTTCCTAATTCGCTGTCTGTGGCCACCGCCTATTTCATAGGATAGGGGTGTACCGGAGGGGAGTGGGAAGAACGGCCAAGGCTTGGCTAGAAGGTCGTTGAGCATAAAAACTCACTCGGGATAAGCCGGAACGTAAAAGTGACCACAAAACAAAATCCATAAACAAAATGCTTGCGTCGGGATTAATGTCTCAGGTCACTAGTGTCCTCTGCGGCGGGCAGTCCAAACAAATCCGCCAGACTCGAAAAATACATAAAAAAGGTATGCCGCGGTATTTTTCCGCCAGTTAACGGTATAGGGGGGAGTTAAATAAATGTGGGCAAACACGCGGTAGGATGGAGGCGTTAAGCACGGGGGGACTGACTGCCATAAATAGTCGTTTTCAATAGGAGACTATATATATAAAACCCATGTCCGCCCGGCGACGCCATGCGTGAAGGTGTTAAGACCCCCCGAGCTACTGGCAAAAGGTTAACCACCCACCCACCCAGGGTGAGCCTTTGTAGCACACCACCAGCGACCAGACAGGCAACAAACGTCGAGAGCGGCTTCCCAGGTGGATGTAAAGGTGTCGACATATCAGCATTGCCCACCTTAGAACGCTGGAGCTGCTTGAAATCTCTTTTGCGTTGGATGGTGGCTTGCTCCCTTGCCCGCTTCAGAGCTTTCGCCTCCGCCTTAAGGACGGGCAAGGGGATATATACACGGAAACAAACCGGAGCACAAGGAAGAGCGACGCAAATAAAAAAAACGAAAAGTGTCAGATGAAGACGTGCAGAAAGCTCCACGTACAAATGACGTTGCTTTCTCGTCGTAACCGCGACAAGCCCAATACCGGTCTAGTCGTACCGTTGTGATCAATATGGTGACGATGGTAGCACAAAATGGACGTCATTCAACGGTATCCCTATGAATACCTGCACATGTCGGTCATATCACATCACTGACAATTCATGAGTGGCCCTCAGCCATAGTGTCGAATACTGTAAGTCGCAAGGCACTCTCATATTTCCAACCATCTACGACAGTAAGCGTGCAGCAGTTCGAAACTACTT
Source organism: Saccharina japonica (assembly GCA_008828725.1). Lineage (NCBI taxonomy): Eukaryota > Phaeophyceae > Laminariales > Laminariaceae > Saccharina > Saccharina japonica. The sequence goes on from MEHQ01000733.1 coordinate 97,858, forward strand.
TTTCGCGCGTGGCGCACCACTCAGTCCGAACACTAACATGTGTTTTACCCCCCTGACTTACTGGCCTGGACTGCTTCGTGTAGTTATCACAGCTGATGCTGCATTTGTCATACTATTTCGTCGCGTGTTCACTCTCTGACAAAGCTCTACAAGGGTCACAACAACTTACCTTTGCGTGTTGTCGGTCGCGGAATCGATCGCGCCACCCCTTGAAAGCGGCAGACGCAGCAGAAGAAGGCTTCCTTTCCTGCGCTCCAAGCTCAGCGACCGGTGTGCTGTCGCCGTCGAAGACTGATCCATCCGCGACCCCACTACCGCCACCACCGTCGCCACCACCACCACCACCACGTTCACGGCTAGAGATACCCCTACCGCCGCCCCCATTCCCGCCCCCGCTCCCACCGACACCGTTGCCGCCATATTTAACGCCCCCACTCACGGCCGCGTCGAAAATGTCGCCCGTCACCGCCGTATCACCAGCCCTAGCTTCATCGGGGGTACCAACGCTGCCTCCGCCTCCGCCGGACTGGTCCCCACCGCCACTGCCGAGGAAAAGGCCACCAACGTCGTCCCCGACCGGAGTATCACCGAAAACTTCCGCGACGTCCTCCTCTGCATGGATAACATCTAGAACGGTTGAATCGTGTCGACCAGTTTCGTCGGTACCACCGCCGCCGCCGCCACCGCCACCGCTGCCACTGGTGGCACCGCTGCTACTGGTGCCACTGGTGCCACCGCCGCCACTGGTGGCACCGCTGCTACCGGTGCCACTGGTGCCACTGGTGCCACCGCCTCCATCGACGCCATCGCCGCCGCTAGCATCCTCGGTACCCGCATCTGACAACAGCAGTGCCAGCTTGGGTGGCGCAGAGGGTAGCCCCTGCTCAGGCATCGGATCGCTGAAAACAAGACCTTCACCTATCCCGTTTGGCGAGGCACCGCACAAGTCCGATGCTCCGATGATGTGGGTGAAACGACCGGAGACAGGGCGTGTGTCTCCGCCGGCACGGTGGTAACGATCAGAGATACGGCATGTATCCGTCCCAGCAACAGAAGTATCGCGAAAGTCTTGCCGGGGGCATTGGGTACCCGCCCCGTCGGAGGCATCGATTTTTTCCCCCATTTTCATCGCGGTGTCTCCCGTGTTGAGCGCATTTTGAGATGTAGGTTGGTGGAGATGGGTGGTAGGCGGGAGTCGGGACGAGCGAACGGCCTCTTGAAATCCCTCTTCCAACGTATCTTGCAATCCCTCTTGCAGTCCTTCTTGCAATCCCTCTTGCATTCCTTCTTGCAGTCCTTCTTGCAATCCCTGTTCTTGCAATCCTTCGTGTAATCCCTCTTGCAATCCTCCCTGTAATCCCTCTTGCAATTCTTCCTGCAATCCCTCTTGCCATCCCTCTTGCGGTCCTTCTTGTAATCCCACTTGCAGTCTGGGGTTAACGATGTCGTCATGGGAAACGCCTCCACCGCCGGCCACCTGTTTTTCGCACGTGGGGCACGTAGAGCGAGGAGGCGTGGGTACAATCGGCAGGGAAAAACTTGAGAGGGGGCACAAGGTAAGAATCGCAAATATCGATCGCGAATTTCGGCGACGCCCCATGGCGTTGCCTAGTCGCAGTACAATCATTTTTAGCTGAAAAACGCTCCTGGCATACAGTACAGGACATGATAATGAGAAAACGGTCAAAAAGAAAGGCACGTTGAGATTTACAGCAAAGTAAGAAACTCGGGAGTCGTTACACTGGAGTTTCTGTAGAACGTACCCATTCTCAAATAAGAAATTCAGCCTGGATTATATTTCCTGTTTCTTATTAGGGGTCATGTACTACTGTACCGGTTGCTTCATGATACTAAGTGCACAGTAATAACTTTGACGATATGTAGCCCTGCTGTTCACTGCTGAGCTCGGATTAGCGTGTGGACTCACCGTGTCATGTCTAACCACCCACATTATCCGCCCTGTGTGAAGTCTTTCGCGATAATTGTCTGCACAGACCACGCTGGTATCAAAAGAGACACAATCATTGTGTACCCTTCTAGAAATTTCCTGTTTTTTTCCGTCGGCCCCAAAAACAAAAACAAAAAACGGATTCGCCCCATTCTTCGAGACGGCGAGTCTTAAGTCTTAACTCTTTCGGAAAAAAAAGCGCGCGAAAAAAACAAAAACACAACTCGCCTCCTCCAACCAAGCCTTGGAAGCATCCGAGAACTCTCCGACGGCCGCAGAAAATTCCTCCAAGGTGGCCGACAGCAGTTCTGCAGGAGACAACAAAAACGCCTCCCCCTGCGCTTGCGCTTCTTGTCCCCGCCCCCCGCTAATAGCATGCTCAGATAACGTATCGCCTCCATTTTTAGCATGGTAAATATCACCACCACCTTCCCTGCCGTCGGCGAGGTCAAGGGGAACCCGACCATCATCATTCTCGGCTGTAAGGCCAGGAGGCTTGCCGCTAAGCATCTCATCAATGCGACCATTCGTAGCAGAAAGCAGATCGATGCTGGCATCTGAAAGAGACGACAGTCCCACATCTTGCGTTTGCCGTCCAAGTTCGCTTTCACTCTCTAGGATAGCTGCCGCCGTCGCCGCCGTTCCCTTGTCTTCTTCGCCCTCGCGATTAGCTTTCGCCGAGATAGCCGCGCCGGCGGCGGTAGCCGCATCGGCGGTAACCGGAGAAAATAGGGACTGGTCTTGAGAACGATCGTTGGAATCTCTTGCGTGGCCAATCAGAAGGTCTGACCCTGGCTGATGATGTTTGGTTTGCTGATGTAGTGCTGGCCAGGGCTGGTTTGCCGAAAGTGTTGATCTTGCCAGCCACCTTCAAGGTGTGGGTTGTTTTTTTCGGGGGAACCCACGCGCGAGGGGAAGGGGGAGGTTCGGAAGGGTAGGAGGGAGGCGTACTAGGGGGTGCTTGTTGGTGAAATTTTGCCCTTTTGGTTTGCTGCACGCGGGTGTCAAAGCATGTGGTACTGGTCTGCGGAAGATATTGTGATGTTTTGACAATACCCATGAACGTTCTTCACCCGCAATATGGTCTACCAACTGCCATAACGCCTGTTCTTGAAACCCTCTGGGGGGGACGGTAAGCTGTGCATGCCCCCTAGGCATCTGCATCAATATTCCCTGATTCCGGATTATGTATTTCTTGGCATTTTCATGTGCCCTACACGTACATTCTTGGGGGGAGGGAGGGGGTAATGCAAGCTTCGCATTACCCCGAACCAACTGCACCACCACTACTGCTTACACATTGTTGTATAAGGAGCATTTCTTGGTGGTCTTCGTATACCCTGCCCTATGTGCAAGCACCAAAGGCATCAGGAGACAGCCGTTTCACCCCTTGACAGGCAACACCCCTTCGCCTCAATTTTCCCGGACTGACACCAAACTACTAGTTTTTTGCTACGGAACCCTCGGGGCTACACCAGTCACAGCAAACACGCTATATATCCCTGACTTGATATGCCTTCCGACATCTTCGACACGGCACATGCAAAACCGCAAAACCCACCTACCCACCCACCCACGCACCCACCCACCTGCCAAAAACAATCGTCATCGAGGCCGCCGCTGTCCAGACCAACGCCCCCCTGACGCCCCCTGCACCTAACCTTGCCCAACCCGAAACCGTCGCTATCTCCTCTTCCCGACGCACTCCGTTCCCAACTCCGTTCCCAACTCCGTTCCCAACTCCGTTCCCAGCGCCCTCCGCCCCCCTAATGGAAACCCCTCCAGCGGGGGCGCGCGATGAGGACCCTGGGCGCACTCTTCCTCGGCCCCGTCGGCTGGAGCTCCTCGCGTTTGAGCTATCGCGACGATGGTGACTGAGGGGGGCAGAATCAGCGCCAGCGCGGGTACCAGCAGCGAAGACAACAACCCTCGAGGAAAGCGAAGCTTCGCCGCGAGAGGTGTCTGCGTGGGTGGAGCAACAAGGAAGAGATCCATAAGCACCACCTTGGGATGGCGGTGACGAAGAAGGGGGGAGGGGGGGGGGGCGCTGCGGGCTGGTGGTCGCCAGGTTTATGAGGTTATACGTAAATGTTGGATATATATTTTTTCGCGCGCGATTCGTCATCTAGACATACAGTAGAGGTCGCGGTTTAACCCCTTAAGAACTGGTCCCACGTATTTGGGGACAAACTACTTGGAATTAGTGTGGGATATTCGTTTCCAGTTCTGAATGGGTTAAGAACTGGTCCCACAATTTAGGGGACAAACTACTTGGAATTAGTGTGGGATCAGTTTTGCAGTTCTGAAAGGGTTAAGAACCGGTCCCACGAATTTGGGGACAAGTTACTTGGAATTAGTGTGGGGCATTTTTTTTCAGTTAAGAATGGGCTAAGAACTGGTCCAACGTAATTGGGGACAAAATACTTGGAATTAGTGTGGGATAAGTTTTTTTCAATCATGAATGGGTTAAGAGCTACCTGGTAGTACTTTAAGTGAAGCATCGAATTAAGATAAGTATTGATCTGAGATATGTCAAAAGGCTTATTCCGTATTAAATCATTCGGGTTTAAGAGAGGAGGCCGAACACGCCTGACACACCACTCTCTTAAACCGTGACCCCCACCTTTTTTTTTTGTTACCGTGTACTCGTAACGCTTAAGACAACACACCCCCTGAGACGAATTTCGAGGCCGAATTAATCTAAAACCAGGGGAGCACACACAACGAAAATGCTGGCCTTGGAATGATCTGGACGAATTTTTTCAATAGACGCATGCATCGCTTGGCGTTTGTACCTTCCCCATTGTCGAGAAAATCCAATAGTGGGGGTCACGGTTTAAGAGCGTGGTGTGTCAGGCGTGTTTGACCTCCTCTCTTAAACCCGAATGGTCTTAAACCGGAATAAGCCATTTGGTATATCTTAAATGAGTTCTTGTCTTAAGTCGATAGGTAGGTAGCGACGGCTGCGGTGACTAGACGCGGCAATATCGCCGTCCGCTCAATTTCGTGCTCGGCCATCTCTGCTGCAGCCCTTACCTTCTTCTCCGACGCGCACTCCGACTCCCCCTCTCCGCGTAGCACCAAGACCACCGCCGTCGCCGCCACCACCACCACCACCACCACCCCCACCACCACCACCACCACCACCACCACCACCACCACACACCACAACCACCACCACCACCACCACCGCCACAAACACCACCTCCATCCCCATCACCACCACCGCCACCACCACAGGATGACGACAGCTCCCATTGGTGGCCAAAACAAGAACAAACCCTAGAAGAGCTAGAAGACGTCGCCTCATGCCGGCCACTCCCGCTAGCGTTGGGAGAATACACCCCCCTACCCAGCGGCGCCGAGACCTGCCTCTCACACTGTCCCGGGAACTCCCCTTCCTGGTCCCGACTTGCACCCGAAAGTTCCGTCGGCGGTGTCCCCAACATCAGCGACGGCGGCGGCGGCCTGTCCACGCCAAGCATGTAATACAAAACCCGATGCGCAGGGGTGAACGGGTTGAAGTGCGGTCCCCCCCAACGAGTAGTCTGCACCAAGGCGATGGCGCTGAAGCACAGTGCAACCAGCGCTCGGGCTCCGTCTTCTGGGGGGGGGGGTCACACCGGAGACCGCGAACGTTTCACGGGAAAAAAAGCGGAGCCGTCAGGAAGAAAAAGAGAGGACGCAACGACACACACGCGACAAGGGCATAAAACATAATAGCGCGGGTTTAGTGCAGGTTAATTTCTGCTCTTTTATTTGAATGTATATTTTGTTTTCATCCCATTTAGTATTATCTTCGCCCTTTCCTTTTCTCTTCCTCTCATGTTTTATATAGTCTATAGTACTAACTCATATTCCGGGGTCACACAGCAGGCTCTCCTCCTCCCTGCCCGCTACGGTTCGGCCTTAGAAGGTGATGACCCCAAAACAACAACGGGGTTTGCAAGAGGCGTGCTACGATAGGGGGTGCATTTTTTTGCCTTCTGAGGCAAACATTCTGACCGACTATTACTGACTATTAGCATACTCCTCAGCTAAGGAGCTACTCAGTAAGGCATACGCCTTGTAAGGCATGCCTTACCGTTGTACTTCGAAGTATACCTAAGACACGGGATTATTCCTCCGATTTTGCTTGAATTATTTCCTTGAAGTCAGTTTTTGGACAAGGGCTTTTATTAGGTGAAGTAAATAGCTCCTTATACCCCCCCGTTAAGGACCGCACTTCCGTTTTCGGAGACGAATTACTTGAGGTTAGAGTAAAAGTATTTGCATATGCACTGCACACTAGTACGAGGTGCCATAGTATATAAGACCAAATATTGTTAAGTAAAAAGAGGGAAAATATATAGGTTTTTGTGTGTACGGTAGGTCCTATTTACTACATTAACCCACCCCGTAACACTAAAAAGGTTCGATGAGGAGCCCGGGGAAACAAAGGTGGTACCTTTGCCGTTGGGTGTGTCACCAAGTTAGAAGGACGTATGCCATCTTGGGAGATGGCGCCCCCCCAAAAATAACAACATCGGGGGGCGCGTTTGAAGGGTTACTGCTAGCGTGGGAACATCTGCCATCAAGACGCATGGTACGGTAGACAGGTGCACCACGTCTTTATGTGAGGGTGGTCACTTGATTATAGTATAGGACCTCAATACCTGCGGTAGTAAAAAAACTGACTTTGGAGGGGGGGATGTACTCATATCGTGCACGGCCGTAGTCGTATGACCATAGACCCTCGCATCCCTACAATGCCGGGACGGAGCACGTTGGGTTTTCACCAACCAGGCAGATTTTGGAGGGGGGGGGGGGGGGGGGGGGGGGGGGGGGGGGGAGTGCTACCTGACGAAATATCCCATGGCCTGAGCATACAACGAAAAATATTGCACCGCCAAAATGAGATTCCGACGATCTTGGGTGAAGGAGCCCCGTCGTTCCGACAAACGTTTCAGCCAAAAAAAGGTATACCTTATACCGTATACCTCTATCTACACCTTACCCAAAAACCGATTTTTGGACGAAAATAAAAACGTGCTACTCGTACCCGATTTAACAATACCATTTGTCTAAGTACACAATGGACACATTTTGTAACATATATAATCATATATAATAACTAAACTACGACGATTTGGGTAGAACTGGAAAATACATATCACACTAATTCCAAGTAATTTGTTCCCAAATATGTGGGACCAGTTCTTAAGGGGTTGAGGAGGAATCCGATCATTCAGAAACCATTTCAGCCGAAAAAAGGTATACATTATACCGTATACATCTATCATGGTGCAATGTTTAATGCGGGCGAGCGGTGCATCACCTTCAGTCGGCAACCAACGAGTAGTTTTCTACCAAACGAAAGGCTTACACTATTTATAAGTGAAGTGTCCTCCCCCCCCCCCAAAAAAAAAACAAGTGCGTGCCGTTTTAAACGGCTTACGTTGGCTTAATTTCGGCAGCTGGCGTTACGAATTTCCATTACGAATACGTATATCCCTGGTACAACATCGATGTTTGGGTCCTGACAGCAGCAGAACGCGCCCAGTGTACATATTTCTACACAACTGAAAACAAGTGTCCGTCACTAATTCCAAGTAGTATGCCCCAAACAATGTGGTTGCAGTTCTTGAGGAGTTAAAGCACGCCGGTGCAAGCAGAATGGTCAAACATGGACCAAAATTGATGATCAACTACCGAAATTAAGCTAGAAATGGGTGCTGGTTTTTCCAGCTGCCTGATTTTTTTTTCTTGGGAGGTTGCGCTTCTGCTGGACATCTCACCGCGGGATCTTCCCAAGATCTCCTCCCATTATTTTGGAATCGTGAAATGGTCTGTCACGTCGCATAAGTCTCGTTTTCCTTCCACCCGCAAACATTCAAAAACGCAAGCAGTGCCCTGATTGACCGGTTTGCACACTCCAAGCGATGAGAGATCGAGAGATCGGGATATGAAGATGGTGCCCTCAGCGAAAGCGTTTGCACTACCACGTTACGAAAAATTACGGTACAGTACAGGGCACCTAACAAGAAAACGAGCCATAAGAACGGCAGACTGATATTTCAAGAAAACAAGAAAGTCGGGGGTCGTTACACTGAAGTAAATGTCTACAGTAAAAGGTACCCATTCTCAAATAAGAAATCTAGCCTGGACCAGCATTTCCTGTTTCCTATTTGGTGTCCGGTACTGTGAGAAACACCGCCTGTTCCCGTACCTGTTGAAACGCCTGCGTAATAGTAGAAAGCGGAGCCGTAGAGGGCGCTCTGCACCACCCAGGGCACACCCTTGGATAGGGGAGAAAACCCGCCACCACCGTACGAAAGAAACATGCCACCACAGCCGGCTAGAACACCTGCTGACACTGGCAATACCCAGCAGGCTGTTGAGGCAAGGGAAGGGAAGGGAAGGGAAGGGAAGGGAAGGGAAGGGAAGGGGGGGAGAGGCGTAAGGCAGATAGGCCGAGGAAAGAGAGGGAGTTAGGGAGGGATACAGACTAGAGAGAGGGGCTGGAGGGCTGGATAGATCTTAGGTATACCCCCGGTACCGGTATACCCTACCGAACTTTCCTTTGCAAATAAGGGTTGAGTGGAGGGAGTTGGAGAAGGAGGGAGGGGAGGGAAGGGAAGGGAAGGGAAGGGAAGGGAAGGGAAGGGAAGGGAACGGAAGGGAACGGAAGGGAACGGAAGGGAACGGAAGGGAACGGAAGGGAACGGAAGGGAACGGAAGGGGGACCAATAAGACCCGTTATAAAACGGCGGCAGACGAATCAAGGAGCTCAACGATCAGGTAGGCATTACCGTCGAAAGGAAAAAAAAATACCCAACCGAACTCCACGCAGTCATGTGTCCCCAAAACCCGAACTGCGTACTTGCAACAATTACTCAGATAACCAACAACAACAAATAAACAGAAACCAAGCATAGACAGAAACCTAAGGGTGAGCTAGAGTCTAAGACATGCAGAAACCGAAAAAAACGCATCGGTGAGCCACCTAAAATAGGAAACCCTCACCAGACTGAGGCAGGGCGCGAGCGGTGTCCACAGCCCAGCACACCAGCGACGCCCGAAAGGATTCGGCCAGGATCACGAGCGCGTGGTGGACCACCGGAAGGGAAAAAAAGGTCCGCAGCGCCAAAGTGGAACCAGTCTTCGATCCCCAGAACCTACGTACGACAGACACGAAAAACAGCATCCGGTAGGCGTTGGGGGACGGGCACGGGCTCGGGGGGGTTCTCACTCGACTCGAGTCGACGAGGGAAAAAAGTGCTGAACCTTTCTCGCGGTAAAAATGCAAGGCACGTACCGTAGTGGGGAGAGGGGAGAAGAGCCTACTACGGGAGTGACCCCGGATCTGAGCTACGACTAAAGAGAGAGAGAGAGAAAAGAAGGGCGACGATAATAAATAGGATGGAAAATAAATAAACCTTTGCCGGGCATGGCCGTAGTCGGAAGACCATAGACCCTCGCAGCCCTGCAATGCCAGGATGGAGCACGTCGGGTTTTCACCGACCAGTCTTGAGCAACGGACACGTTTGAGGCTTCTTACGGGACCCACCCGGCAACATGAGCTAGATCATATAGATCATACAGATCATACAGATCATACAGATCACACAAGATCTGGAAAAAAAATTGCCTTGAAAGATCTAGATCATGAGGTATATAGGAAACGATTATCTAGGCCATAATTTTGCTAATGGGGGGTTGATAAATCTGCATCTGACGATTTTAGGTCGCTACACCTGGGTCTCGAAATAAAATCGAAGAATCTCCCTACCGCCACCAACAACCCACGAAATTAGTTTGATAGTTCATCACGAAGTCACGTCCAAAACCTTTGAGCGGGAAGAGAGCTCCTCCGCTATTAATAGCAGGAAACGCATCTTCTTGCCCCGTTCATGTTCAGTTGCCCATGGGCGATCAGGGACGGCCGACTTCTCACCAAATATGCCACGTAAGACACCGGCCTTTTCGAACACGTCAAGGCCCCTTCTGGCCTTAACATACTAGTTTTAGTGTACGGGGCGGTCAGTCAAGGGGTCAAACCGCCGTCTCCTGGCATCTTAATATACTATTTATAGTGTAGGAGGCGGTCAGTCAAGGCGTCAAACCGCGGTCTCCTAGCATCTGAATCTACTAGTTTTAATGTAAGGTGCGGTCAGCCAAGGCGTCAAACTGCGGTCTCCTGGCATATGAATACACTACTTTTAGTGTAAAGGTCAGTAAAGGCGTCAAACCGCGGTCTCTTAGCATCTTAATATACTAGTTTTAGTGTAAGGGGCGGTCAGTCAAGCGGTCTCCTAGCACCTGAATATACTAGTTTTAGTGTAAAGGGCGGTCAGTCAAGGCGTCAAGCCGCGGTCTCCCAGCATCTGAATATACTAGTTTTCGTGTGCGGGCGGTCAGTCAAGGCGTCAAATCGCGGTCTCCTGGCATCTGAATCTACTATTTTTAGTGTAAGGGGCGGTCAGTCAAGGCGTCAAACCGCAGTCTTCGAGCGTCTGGATATACTAGTTTTAGTGTAGGGAGCGGTCAGTCAAGGGGTCAAACCGCGGTCTCCTGGCATCTTACTATACTAGTATTAGTGTAGGGGGCGGTCAGTCAAGCGGTCTCCTAGCATCTGAATATACTAGTTTTGTGTAGGGGCGGTTAGTCTAGGTGTCAAACCGAGGTCTACTGTTAGGGGGGACCATAGTAACTAGGACCTACGGTACACCCAAACACCTATATACTCCCCTATTCTTACTAACAGTAGTTGGTCCTATTCACCATCGCCCTCCGTAATAGCGTACTTTCGTAATGTCTCATCACCTTCCACCAACAAGCGTCCAAGTTCCCACAGCAACGGTGAAGACGAGATCCTCCGCTAAGACCATGTTGGGGGTTTCCAAAAGCACGGAGGCCAGCATGTTGCCGCCGAACGCTCCGAGACAAGTCATCAGGGAACCGCCCACCAAGTTAGGGACGGGGGACGGAGGCGGCGCCTGAACGGGAGGGAGGGGAGGGAGGGGAGGGAGGGAAGAGGTAACTTTCCGTTTCACTTTTATGTCACGGTACAGGGGGTACCTAAACATTGTTAAATGTCTAACATGACGAACGACTTTGCCGTTACTACTGCCGAAACCGTCAATTTGGACCTATGGAGATGGTTGGGTTAAACCGTTATATCTGCCCGTCGACACCCAGCGTATCTGAGGACTCCTGTGAACCATCTGATTGATTTGGCTGCTCATCCGCCAAGCATTGCAACCATTGTATATAGTGTGCGTTGCTGTAATCGCCAATTTGTAACATCTGTTTTTTCTTCTGAAGTTCTAGAAAAAAAAGGTCCCACACTAGTTCCAAGTAGTTTCTCCACAAATTCGTGGGACCAGTTCTTAAGTGGTTAAGCGGGGAAGGGAGGCGTGTTTGCCGTTTGCCCACGTTACCTTTTCTGCCTGACTCCGCACCCTAGCGGCCGCCATGATCGACGCCGCCAAGAGGCTCGCCTCCAGACCGTATGGAAACCTCAGCAGCAGAGCTGATTCGACCAGATGAAACAAAGCCTGCTTGTGTGGGGAAACCCATGCATCGAGAGCCTTGCCGATCCAGAAGTGCCGGTTTGACGGGATGGTCACCTGCCGCGCACAAAGAGAAAAATAGAGAAGATATGAGATCGAGGGAGAAGGCAGATAGGCTGCTTGAAGTGTCAATCTGTCATCAATCAGCCTATATAACGGCATCTGAATATTTTTACTGGCTGGAGGCCCCTGAATACACTGCTGTGCTCGAGGCTGCAGTAGTAGCAGCCGTGGTAGCAGTGGCAGTAATAGCAGCAGTGGTAGTAGCTGTAGTGGTAGTAGCAGTAGTGGTAGTAGTAGTAGTACCGGTAGTAGTAGTAGTAGTAGTAGTAATAGTGCAGTATTGATATGAACACGCATATACCTGGTTCTACTGTAGTATTAATAGCAGCAGAAGCAGCAGCAGTACCATCACCATCCGTGGGCTTCGTTCAAAGCGGTACTCGAGCGAACGGAAGACGAAAAACAAACACCCGCCACCTACATCCCTGCCTCACCTGACGCAGAAAAAACGCAGCCACCACCACCGCAAACGCCCACGATTCCAGGAGTTCCAGCGAAGAGGCCAAAACCCCTTTCGTCTCTGATTCGATTACATCACCATCCTCTTGCCGCCGGCCAGCCCTTGCATCTCCTGTTCGGTTGCCGATTCGGTTTCCGGTTCGGTTTTCGCTTGCTTGGGCCGAGAATGGTAGCGTTGATCCTCTCTGGCGCCTCGCGATTCCATCACCAACTGGTCCTCCGTTGCTTCCTCTTCGTCCTCCTCTTCCTCCTCCTCCCCCTTCTCGCCCTCCTCGTCTTCCTCCTCCTCCCCCCTGCACTCCTCCTCCTCCTGCCCCTCCCCCTTCTCCCCCTCCTTCTCCTTAGAAGGAGGAAACGGAGGGGGGGAGGGGGGAGGGGAAGAAGGAGGAAAAGGAAGGGTAGGAGGAAAAAAAGGAGGAGGAAAAGAGAGAGTGGGGGGAAGAGAAGGAGGAAGCGGAGGACAAGACAAAGTAGGAGAAAAAGCGGGAGGGGGAAGGAGAGGGGACCTGACAGCAGGTGTTTCGGAATGTCACGGCTGGCGGTTGCCGTCTCCAGCTTCAGCCGCCGCCGCCTCCGCCACCAACACCGCCGCTGCATTTTCCCCGGTCTACCGTTACACCCATGGTGGCGGCCGTTTCACGTCCACTGCCAAACGTGAGCTTTCGATGAGAAACGATCGGTCTGTCGGTCCCCCCCCTCCCCTCTCCTCCTCCCGCGCTCCCCCTCCCTCCTCCTGCCGTTCCTTCCACCCCTCCATCTCCCCTTCCTCCTCCTCCGTCTCCCCCTCCATCGTGATCGACCTCTGTTGCACAACCGACATCACCTGTTTTCGAGGGGCCGCCAAAGCCTGGACCTCTCCCCTTACCGAGAGGTAGCCTGACACGAACGGTATCACCGACAGACCGATCGTTTCTCATCGAAAGCTCACGTTTGGCAGTGGACGTGAAACGGCCGCCACCATGGGTGTAACGGTAGACCGGGGAAAATGCAGCGGCGGTGTTGGTGGCGGAGGCGGCGGCGGCTGAAGCTGGAGACGGCAACCGCCAGCCGTGACATTCCGAAACACCTGCTGTCAGGTCCCCTCTCCTTCCCCCTCCCGCTTTTTCTCCTACTTTGTCTTGTCCTCCGCTTCCTCCTTCTCTTCCCCCCACTCTCTCTTTTCCTCCTTCTTTTTTTCCCCCTACCCTTCCTCTTCCTCCTTCCCCTTCCCCCTCCCCCCCTCCGTTTCCTCCTTCTACTCGTCCTTCTCCTCCTCCTCCTCCTCCTGCTTTCGCCCCACCACCTCTTAGCCAGCCACCCGTTTCTTGATGCTGCTGCTGCCGCTGCGCCCTTAGGTTACCGCCACCTCCACCACTCCACCCACCCCGAGAAGCACCTTCACCCTCCCCGCCACCCCGACCCTCACCAGCACCCCCATCCTCACCAGGCACAGACGCACACGGAGGCAACCTCTCCACATTGCCAACTCCCCCCAGCACCCTCCCCTCCCTCGATAGCGCCTGGTCCGGAAAGGGCCCCTCGTGTCGGTCCAAACATCCTCGGTTCCCATCACGCCTACGCCGACTACAAAAACCTTGGCCACAGGCTGTAAGTTCTCGGCGATCACCGGTTTCATCTGTACGCAGGCAAGGGCTAGCTGCCGGGCCGTGTGCTACTCCGTGGCACGCCATGGCGACGGCGGAAAAAGAAGAGTCCCCTGGGTTTCCTAGTGCTTGGAGGGATTCTTGCGACAGGGGCGGTGTCAGGGGGGCGGAGGCGTCGCCAGCCCTAGCGGTACGTCGATGTGGCCGAGGCACCTGAACGCAAAAGCCAAAAGAGTGGAAACCCGTGCTATTGAAGAGAGCGGAGGGGGGGGCGTACTGATGCCATGCATGGCCGTAGTCGTACGACCATAGACCTTCGCATCCTCGCAATGCCGGGACGGAGCACGTCGGGTTTTCACCGACCAGGAAGACATTACTTGCACCAAGCGTGAAGCGCCGTGAGGCGTTCGGCGAGTCGCATGAAGGGTGAGCTGCATTCTACTACGAACCGATTGTGAGGGTGACCTCGCTTGTGGATTACAACGTCGAATGAATCGATTTTTTTTTGTGTGGCCACTTGGGGGGGGTGAGGTGAGACGCCTGACCTTAAGGGGTTTTTCTCTTCTGTACGAGACTTTCGTTGGGATGGTTCAGCCACATACAATTATGTCCCTAAATATACTCTATTTTCAAGGATGTTTTCCCAAAACAAAAGGGAATGTTAAAAATATTAAAAGCGCGCGGCTGGGAATGTACGGAAATAGTCATGTTTCCCCCCATTTCCAGGTTAACCCTTTAACTTTTATCTACCACCAAAATCCCCCTACTATATATTTCCAAGTGTTTCCCCCCCAAAATTACGTGGATACAGCTCCTAAGGGGTTATGTGTAAAGGTTTAAAGCGCGCGGCCCGAAATACACCGAAATTGTCACTTTTCACCCCATTTTCGGGTTATCCTCCAGACTCTCTCTCTCTCTCATACTCGTACATATGTATCCCCTAATCAAACATGCCTTCCATGTATGTCAAGATTCAATCCTGCTCCACAAAACCCCAGATTTCCTACGTTCGACCTTATTCTCTTTAATTACCGCAATAGCAAGTGTCCTATTCTATTTCCAGGTACTCATCCTCCAAAAAAACGTGAACGTAGCTCATTTTGGCGTCGTCGGCAGGACACGGGTTCGAATCTCACTTCGAACGTTTCTTTTACAGAAATGCTTGCGCGTGCGTCCCTCAAAAGCAGATCTCCCTGGTTCCCGAGGTATTGAAACGAAGCGGGTAGGTCAACGTACAGCCGTATGATTTACGGTACCGACGTCTCAAAGGTCCCGACGTTCAGGGGGGGGGGAAGTGTTATACCTGGTAAGGGTTTCCCTGGGCTGGGTACTCGATCTATATTTTACCCCTATAGGTCAGTAGGTAATACCCTCACACTAAGCGGTTATCCTATAGCCCCCTTACCTCCTCCGCATTCAACGTCTCTACAAACCCGCAAAAGCGGAGCCACGGCCGCAGAGGATTAAAGGCGACCCCGCTTTCCATATCACCGTCCCCTCCCTCGGAAAGCGAACGCAGCAAGAAAACTGCCGAAAACACCGCCGCCAGCGTCGTGCGGATGTCTTCCGGGTGTAAGAACCAATACCTCCCTGTGTATCGGAGGCGTTCGTGCAAAGCGGAGGGATAGGGGATCGGGAGTAAGGGTGGAGTGGGTTTACCCATGTCATGCATGGCCGTAGTCGTATGGCCATAGAAGCCTCGCATCCCTACAAATAATGTCGGAACACGGAGCACGTCGGGTTTTCGCCGACCAGGCAGACATCGATTGCTTGCACCAAGCGAGAGGCGCCGTGAGACGTTGGGCGAGTCGCTTCGAAGGGTGAGCTGCATTCTACTATGGACCGCTTGTGAGGTGGGGGTGGGGGCGTGAGGATAATCCATTCACTCCCCCCGAAATCGATCGCACATGGTTTTCCAAGGAGCGAAAGAGAACAAGCGGTCGGGGCTTGTCTTACGTGGGCACCTTGACCATTGACCACGCACCTCTTTCGAGGCGCAGCACCGTTCCTACTCCTAATATTAATAGACACCTCCAGCAGATTCTGTAACGTATGGATATAATATATTAAGCGTCCTCTGTAACATATGTTACAGAGTCTAGTTTTGCTAATCGTATCCCCTTGCCTTTTGTGGCCACCATCTATCTCCTAGGATAGCGATCGTGTTCTCGCTATTATGTAGTGTCCTAGCTGGGGCCTGTGGGGAGCAGATCTAAGTGCGCCGATTTTCCGTGCGGCAACGGCGCAAAAAGCGGACACATAGGTTACGGCTTTTCCTTTCCCTGGGCTCAGCTCGGAAACCAACCAAATCACACCAAAGCAAGGAGCTAGCTGCTAAGACCGGCACTAGTGGTTTAGCGAACGCACCAAAACTTCGAGAAAATACCAAAAAGTACCATACCGTACCGTCTGTCCGGATAAATAAGTATCGTTTAGAAATTAATAATCATAACCAAACAGTCGTCATATTTACGGACAACGCGGTACACGACAACGTAAGACTCCGTGCATAGGTTTCCTTTTTGTTCTTATTTCCCTTGGTTTTCTTCTTCCAGGCAATGTTTTCTGAGTGATCAACGTTGAAGCTACTGTAGTCCAATAGGCTACTGTAGTCCAATAGCTAGTTTTAGTGTAGGGGGCGGTCAGTCAAGAGGGTCAAACCGCGGTCTTCTAGCATATTTTGACCGCGACCAACAGCAACAACTACAGCACAACCATCACCACCGTACTGGCACCGGAAACCAAAAAACGGCTCTCACCCAGCAGGTACTCGCGCCCAACCTCCCCAAACACGCCTCCAGCAGTCAGCGCGTAAAAAGCCGCCCCAAGCGCTCCGCTCGGCACGAACCACGGCAGACGCATCCTCAGCAACGCTCCCTTATCCTTACCCTTGCCACCACCCCCGCGAGCACCGCCCTCCCCTCTTTCCACGAACTCCCGTTCTTGCGTAAACGATCGAGACACCTCGAGGGGAACCGTTTCGCTACCGTTAACGCTGGAACCACGCCCATGGGGATTATGGTTACCATTCGGCGCAGATGGTGGTGGTAACCGCCTCCGCGCCATAGACGAAGACTGGTAAGGAGGGGGAGAAGGAAGGGGGGGAGCGGGGACGGGCGGCGGGGTGTACTCATGTCATGCATGGGTGTAGTCGTATGCTCATAGACCCTAGCATCCCTACAATGCCGGGACGGGGCAAGACGGATTTTTACCGAGCAAGCAGACGTTTGAGGGGCGGGTGTGTTGGTTTCAGGAAAATGGTATCGACTTATGGCATGCCGTCTAGCCGAGGGTGTCGTAATAGTACAGCATAGCTTCAAAATGCAACTTTACTGTCGAAGGAAGAATGAGTATGCATCGACCTGTGTACGTATGATTCGTCAACTCACTATTTTTTGTTTGCTCAGACAGTATTGGTTGAGCTGTTCGCCCGCTGTTCGCCCTTCAGAGAACCATCGCCAACTTGCATCGCCGACGTCTACGTGTACGGTAGCATTTTTATGAGTTGTATGTGGCCTGCCCACCGCTGATCGCTGTAACGTGCCTGCCCGGACCACGACACTCTCTGCGCTGCTTCGTATGGCGTGACGGTTTTGGCTTTCTCTGACCCCGACCCCACAGCATCGAGGCCCCGACATGCCTCCACAGTAGTGTATGGCCCCGATGTTATCTCCGTCCGATACCAGAGGTGTCAAGCGCCTTACGTTCGGTAGAAGTCAAGATCCCTCGCCATCGCCTCCAGTGATTGACCAACCTCCTTATTACATTTTTACGAGTGAATTCGAGTTTCTAGTTTCGACAGCGCCAAATGTTTATAAGCACCCCTTTCGGGAGTTTCTACTTTCGACAGAGGCAAATAAGTAGGGACGCTTTTTTCGGGTTTCCTAGAGCGTCCGCCACACGCCGTATTAACGCACACAAGTTTTGACGACAGTTTCCAAATGTCTCCTGTCTCGCGTGTTTCTCATGGCGACAGCGATATCTGCCGTTAACCAATACTACACACCACCCCTTTGGCCATGCACCTGTGCTGTCACTTGTGTACTCTTATCGCGGACTCGAACGATGTGACGGCGACGGCTGCGGTGGGTGCGCAGCTCCCTGCAGGTCCTCCACGACATGAAGATCTTGACGAAGATAGACCCCCCCGCGTCCGCCGCTAGCAACGCCAACGGATCTACCGCCTTCCCGATCCCAGACCCGTTGGCTTACTGCCACTACACTGTCGCAGCGGAGAGAGCCACCGCCGAAGCGGGTGGTTCGGGGGGGGAGGAGGCCGGGGCAAAGGAAGGAGGGAAAGCCACCGGTCCTGAAGGAGGGAAAGGAGAAGGAGAAGGAGGGAAAGGAGGAGGAGGAGGAGGAAAAGAAGGAGGAGGAGGAAAAGGAGGAGGAGACGGCGGTTTGGCGATAGAGACGTTTCGGAAGGCGATGGTGAAGGCTGCTGAAGTGCGCAAAGACGGGGCCGAGCTCAACGCGGCGGAGACCGGGGCTCTGTACATGTCCTTGCGTGGGATGCGGAGAGACAAAAGGGCCAGGACGCTGGCGACTGAGGCCCTGCTCAACGAGAAGAGCCCCCCGGGGGAGATGAAGATGGGCCTGGGCTGGGCGTGCCTCCACGTCGACGTGGCGGTGTACACGGAGGACAAGAAGGCGACGGTGTCCAAAAAGGTCTCGGATCACATCCAGTGGTGTGACTTCTGGAGCACCTATCAGGTTGGTTGGAGGGTCGGCTCGCTTGTCGCGCTTCGCTTGTCGTGTAACGTGATGGGAGGTGCGATCGATGATGGCTGAGTCGTGACGGTTCAGGCGAATACGGCCGACTCNCGTACCACAAGCGGTGAGTCGAACCGCCCCCCCCCCTCCGCCTCCGAGCGAAACCCTCTCAAAAGTCCCTGGGGGCGAGAGCACCGCTACAGCTCCAGGAAGAAATGGCTCCAAGAACAACAACGTCCACCGGCCGGCGCGAATGATAAACACACCTCCGAACGCTAATGTCGATGTCCAAAATACGCCTCCTCGCCAATCCAGGGGACGGGTACGTTGGTGTCGAGACCGGTTGAGTCGTTTCTTGCGCTCACCCCATCGTCGGACCTATCGAAAAATAAGAGAAAAAAAAACGTATAATTGGGTTGGTGTGTAACCCCTTCAGAGCTGCATCCATATTTTACGGACAAACTACTTAGAATTAGCGTGATGCATGTTTTGTAGTATTCTTTAACAGAGGAGGCATTATTGTTCTCCTCGTGACGTCTCCCTATCCCCTCGTGGCTGCGTCGTTGTGTTATTTTCACGGGGGCTAACTATTATGCAATCGGATACGTGGGTCGAAAAAGCGGGTTTCCGATGGGAGACAATTTTTTTTTAACGAATATTGTGAAAAGAGTCTTTTCGATCTCAACTTTTTCAATCCAGCAATCCGATCCACGCATCCCGTCGAAAAACTCCCCGTCGAAAAACTCGAGGTTTTGGACGGGATGCGTGGATTGGATGGCTCGATGGAAAAAAAAATTGAAGCCCACCGCATCTCTCTCCACCCCCCTAAACACACGGTCACACCACACAGCAGCAGCCTAAACACCTCTCTCTCCGATGGTGGGTTGACTGCTCTACTGCTGCTGCTGCTCTCTGCTACTGCTGCTACTCGTAGCGCAGCACCTTCTATATAGAACCCGCGAGCAGGACACGAAGCAGTTTCCAACATTCGAACCAACCGCCCCCACAAAGAGCACAATACACTACAAACTCGATCCGACTGACCATAGGGAAGGCATCCAGACACACCCCGTCCACCTTGTATATAGTGGATCGGAAACCGACTTTTTCGATCCTTCCAATCCGACGGCACAATAATTAGCCTTAGGCTGTTCCTTGTGGCAGGTGGATTTGTTCCAGTTCGATTCGTTTGTTTCGGACAATTATTGATGTTTTAGACCCGGAAGGAGAGCAAAGTCAGTCGTGCGCTTCTCGGAAGGAGCTTCCGCTTGATCCGAGGCTCTGGGGCGTGATAGGTCTTACCCAATTAGGCGAGGTATACAGCACTCATGATGAAGGTTGGAAGGACTCTCGTGTGGGATGATGTCGAGGAGGAGAAGTGCGCTATTACGGGGGAGGGAGCATAGTAAATACTAGTAAATAGGACCTATGGTAGACACAAAAACCTACACATTTAACTGTTTTTACCCACAATATTTGGTCCTTTTTACTAGTGTTTACTATGGTCCTCCGTAATAGCATCCCACAGGTGTTTGTTATACAGAAGTAGTCCCTCTATAGTGCCGGTGGTCCCTTTATAGTGCCGGCTGCCCGCTATAGCGCCGGTGCAATCCTTTGGCACAGAGAGTGATGCTTCCAACGTCAATTCGTAAGTTGGTTAACAATACGTACGGCAATGATCAGCTCATGTGGTAGCCGCCAGGTGTGCTCACTCATGCCAGCTTGCCAACGCCAACAAGCTTGATAATACAAGGATTATCATCCAACATCGGCACAATTCGATGCGAGTCGACGAGGGAAGACAAGGCTGAAGTCTTCTCGCGATAAAAATGCGAGGCAAGAACCGTAGTGGGGGAGGAGGGAGAGGAGCCTACTTTGTGACCCCGGATCTGAGTTACGACTAGGGAGGAGAAAGGAAGGGCGAAGATCATAAATGGGATGGAAAAAAAAAACAAAAAAACATATGAATCTGAACTTCGGTCTCGTGGTGGACGCCCTGCGTCCCCTCTTAAGGATAAGCTTCTTCACATTAAACAGAGGGCAGTGTGCGGAGTATATAGTGCCGGTTGCCGCAATAGTGCCGGTATTGTTGGCTGGCGCATACCGGCACTATAAAGAGACCATTCTGTAATAGTATGGGCTTGGAAGGCCGGTAAAATTCCTACTGCTGTACCCAGATACAAAAACCATCTTCTCCCAACGAAGCATTAAATCCACAATGCACTACTATTAATAATGCTGCTGTACAGCAGCAGTACAGTTACTTTTAGCACGAGTGCTGCCGTTGTGATTGGTGCTGTCTGTTGTGCGTCGCGATGACGAGATAATGATGCAGACGAGAGAAATAGCGAACCAAGACTTAACATATTTCGGTCGTTGGGCATATCACCGACCTCTATCATACATCTTTCAGGGAAGATACTATTTACGGGGGACCATAGTAAAAAGGACCTGCGGCACACACAAATACCTATCGATTTACGTACCTATTTTTACCAACAACATTTGGCTATTTACTATGGCCCTCCTTAATACAGTATATTCCTGATCTGTATGATCTACAGATCATGTTGCCGGGTGGGAGCCGTATAATCTACGTGATCTATAGTACAGTAGATCATGTTGCCCGGTCGGGGCCGTATAATCTATGCATGATCTAGAACACGTTTCTTGGGGTGCATCGGTACTGCAGCAGTGCTGTTTACAGATCCTGCACAACAATTCATAACGGCAGCTTTGGATTTAGATTATCTACAGCAGTACTCGTAGATGATCTAAATCACGATCTGTCTGATGTGTGAAGTATTTGAACGCGAATTTTCAACATCGCCTCGGGTCACGAGTGCAGGGGAAGCCTCCGCCAACCTCCAACACAAGAACAATGAAACCGTACACAACAACAACCACTAAAACGCTGCGGCGCCATCATCAACACACCATGACGTTGTGCGCGCATTGCAACACACACGCGTTGTGGCACCGGGCATGTTGGGACAAACCACAACATGCTGCTGCGCACCACACAGCAGTGCATCATGCACAGACAGACAAAAAAAGCCCTCTCACAAACACCCAGCTCAGCTTCATCGATCAGCAGTAGTAGCAGCAGCAGCGCGCGCGCGCGCGCACGCACGCACGCACACACGCGTACACACCTTCATCGCCCCGAGCAGGCCAGTCGCCATCATCATCGCAACGTCAGCCGTGAAGTAGTAGCTCAACAAATCCAGTAGCGCCTCCATCCCAATCTTGCCCGAAGCTACCAGGCCGCCGCAGGCATGATCATCACTGCCCCATGCGCAAAAAGCCCTAGTCCCAGCAGCGGACGCCATGATGGATGGTGTTTCCTGCCACCGAAAACAATATTCCCCTCCACTCAGACGGATCCAAGAGGAACCACAACAGCAGTGCCGGTGGAGGCGCAACAGCTTCTCCGGGAGCGTCGGGGCCGCTCCCGACCGGGGGGGGGGGGGGGGGGGGGGGGGCGGCGGGAGGCAATGCCCTCTAACGTGTCTGCACTGCTGTAACTGCTGCTGCTGCTGCTGCTGTTTCAGTGCCTGCGTGAAACGAGCGAGCGCAGAGCGGCATGCAAAGAACACTCAAACGGCAAAAAATTGAAAAAATTGAAACACGGTTCGCCGTTCCGTTCACTCCTCCCCTCCCCGCCCCCGCCCCCCGGCTTCTCTCCCCCCTCGGCAACCTACTATCTGCTCGCTCCCTTCTCTGAATATCCCACCCTCCCCTCCTCTCTGCCTCCTAGGCCGCTTGGGTGAGAAGATGCCGGCTTTGGTTGTCCGCAACAGCAGAGAGCGGACGCGTGTTGTCTTGAAGATGTGTTATTTGTTGCAAATTCATGTTTCAAACTGAACCGTCCGTAAATGTAAGAAACGTTTTAATATTGTTTTTAATATTAAATTGGTTTTATATTTACGGACATGGCTGTATTGTTTTTCATCAAAGGAGTTCCAACAATGGAGGGATTCGATTTTGGGGAGGATAATGACGGTCCCGTCCGTGCGGCTCAAGCCCAGCAGTGCCGCAGATGGAGCAGTGACTACTAGCTGGAGCACCACGCTATCGAGAGCATCCTTGAGGACTGTTGCTTGCTTGCTACCTAAGTTATTCGTCGTTTGCGTCGCAAATCGCCACAACCGCTGTGCGCTGTTTGGAAACGTCCAGGCTTTTTGTACGGAGCACACAACACAGCACTGGCCAAGCTTGCGTACAGCAGCAGTAGGTCTCAGCAACCAGCAAGCATGATGCTGGGAAGGAACATCGCCGCCGGTTCAATTGCGCCGAGGGCCTTCGTCCTGTGGACGCCGACAGCGGTGCAGAGCAGACGCATCGTGCGCAACAACAGCAGTATTCACAGGTGAGTCTTGTGCATATATGCACATGGAATACTACTGCTGTACCATGATACAGTAGTACTGGAACACACAGCCCAGGACACAGCCGTAGCCGCAGTTACTATGCTTGTGAGAACGACACCAACGACAACTACAGCTGTTGCCGTGTGAGTTTAGAGGAGCTATGACATATATAGCATACCTGATATAGGCTAGAGGGCTCAAAAGCAGGGATCACTAGTATAAGAAAGACATCGAAGTAGTATTCAGAACTCTAAGATCTAGGGCTGGGTACTGGCGCAGTATATACTGCCGGTACCAGTGCACTGGCAGTATATACTACCAGTACCAGTATGCTGGCAGTATACATATTCTGGCTGCGAGCACCAGAAGTATATAAGCACTACTCTTACTGCTGTCTTGAAACTTACAAGTTTACCAGGAGGTTCGTATCATATCTGTACGTTCCACAAAACGCTATCCATATAGCACGGAAAGCCTCTCAATGAAAGAAATCAGTAACACGAGAAAGTGAGGAGAAGAAGGGGCGGAAACTTACACGCACGATGGACGAGTTATTTGTACTCTGTGTGTAGTTCTTGTCTTCCGCTACCTCCCACTACCAACTCCCACCAATATTTGCCCCGGATTGCGATGGGAAGTGAAGCCAAAATTACCAATAAAAAACGCCTCCGGCGGGGCCCCCGCACCAGCCGGGGGGGGGCGATGGCTCGCGGCAAACCGCTCGCGCGAGGCATGACGATACTTGTACCGCTTCACGCTCTTCTTAGAAGGCTAAATGAACCGCACTTGACGTTTTTCAGGTCGCTTTCGTAACCAGGTTATATAGTAAAGTAGCAACGCACTTCTCGCTCATAAAAAAAAAAACGGGCTTGCTCGTATATGCTGAGGCGTAATGATGCCAATAATCGTGGTATTTTTTCCTGTACAGATACGAGTAGTACTCTTATTTCACGAATCGTGATGTCAATCCTACAACCCATTTTGAAACTTTGTACGCTCTTTGTTGTCATGATGTGACAAAATTGTACGAACAACTCGCGAAAATGTCACGTTTTTTTTGTCACGCTTCGCGTCAAAATATAAAAGCTGGTACGTAATGTACATGGTACCGGTATTAGGTTTGCCAACGATTCGTGGCAATTGTACCGCTCGTTCAAAACGACCCCTTCTTATACCCCGTGCGTTTTTTCCCCAGGAAATTTCCTCAGCCTGGCGGCGCTGGCGATGCCCCCCGCGCTCGCCCAACCCCAACAACAGAAAACCTGGCAAAAACGCCTGCACAAGGGCAGAGTGGCCGATGGAGAAAGGCATGTATGGGCTCCCCACGGGCCGGGAAATCTTGTCGGCCGCGTCATTTTCCGCCTGCAATGCTGACGATACGGCCGGTTTCTGCCTGGGCAGCCGGTGGTGGTCGTTTTTGTAACTGTCGTTTCGACGAAACGCAACGAGGAGGGGGGGTGGGCGCAGTCGGAGGCAGTGGTGGGGGTAGCAGTGGTGGTGGTGGGGGCAGTGGCAGTGGTGGTGAGCGTAGGTTTAGCAACGGGCCTCTGATTGGTGGACGGGGCGCGGCTGCTGATAAGGAGGCGGGAGGGGGAGGGGGAGACGGAGGTTGGGCCGGATTGGAAGAGGAGGACGGGGAGGAGGGGGAGGAGGAGGAGGAGGAGGAGGGAGAGGGAGAAGGGGAGGCTGTGGTGGTGGTGGCCAGGAAACGGAAGGAAAGGAAGGACAGCGTTACTGACAGCATCGTCAGAGGTGAGAACACGGCGGAAGGCCTACGAAGTGGGCACAGCAGCAGGAGCTTGCTTGTGCCGGTAGGGTGTTTATGTTTGCTCTGCAGAGCCTCCCTTCGTAGAGCTTCGTTTGTTGTGTTGCTGCTGCTGCTGCTGCTGCTGCTGCTGCTGCTGCTGCTGCTGCTGATGGTGTTGGTGTTGCTGCTGCTGTTGGTGTTGGTGGTGGCGCTTGTGATGTTTGTGGTGTTGTCGTTGGTGCTGTTGGCGCTGTTGCTGCTGTTGCTATTGTTGGACACGTCGGGCATATAATCTACAGATAGATCACCTACAGATAGATCACCTACAGATAGATCATCTACAGATAGATCAGATAGATTAGATAGGTCATCTAGATCATCTAGATCCTGACTCACCGTTTTAAGATGTTGTGCAGGATCCGTATAGTACAGGTCCAACCCAGGAAATGTGTGCTAGATCAAGCAGATTTTATTCACCTTACAGTAGTATCCTTGGGACTCGCGAATACTCAGTCATTCCAGCTCTTCATACTCACACCCGACAGCACGAGCTAGATCATACAGATCATACAGATCATACAGGCCGGTAATTTATCGAAAACGATTGATCACGGACGAGGGTCTCCATGTGTGTGTGCCGATCGCAGCCCCCCCTTTTTTTTAGGTACGCAAACCTATTGGATATCGTATCGAAAGTTTCGATGTGTCAAATTTGACAGTTTAGGGTATATTGAAAGATAAAACTTTCGACAGATCGAAAACATCGAGCGTGTGTTTTACCCTCCACCCCCTATCTGGCGTCCCCGTGTTGGTCATTCCGATACTGAACGAATTACTTCATATAGAATGAACGCTGTTGATACGTATTCGACTATCCAACTATTACGAGAGACCATAGTAAACACTAGTAAACAGGACCTACGGTGCACCAAAAAAACTCTATATTTACCTATTTTTATTAACAATATTTGGTCCTATTTACTATGGTCCTCCGTAATATATACCAGTCGGGACAATAGTAGAAATCATGGACATCGTATTTGTTGAGAGTACGATGTGTACGCAATGGTTATTAGGTATACGCACCGTAGAGATAATTGGCATGCTTCTCTCGGGCACCTTGCATATATGTACCTGGGAGGTGCCCCGGTAATTCACTTCTTGTCTTTCTTGCCTTCTATACCCACCAGTGAGTGCACTTATAGATTTTATTTTAAAACATATTTACTGTGCCGACACGGTTGTGCGACTCACCTTCTATCTACCGTTTTCAGAACGAGAGGCGCACCAGCAACGCCTGGCCGGTGCGGACTTCGATCGAGCAATGGCTAAGAGCTTTAAGGTAAGCAAATGCGACAGGCCCCCGCCTAAATCAATCCACCCGGTGTTACATAATGGTTTCATCTTCTTTTCGACCGCATGTCTTCGCGAAAGAACTGACAAGTTTTGAAAAACCAAACGTTTTTGTTCCTGCTATGTAGCTACGATCATACGACTACCTACGGCCATGCTTGACATGAGTACACCCCCCGCCGCGCCCCCCCGGTGGCCTCCCGAAATATCCAGTCGTTGTCTTTGGGGACGCGGAAGAGACCCCGCCAGGCTGGCGATTTCAACCTGGCCTATGACGAGCAAGGGAAGCAGGTTCACTCCAGGATGGGGGCTGGAGGTGACGTGGTGCCGAAGCGCTCCATCAACGCATTTACGTGCTTTTGTGTTCAGGGACTTTTATTGCGAGGGGATGCTAGTCACGTCAAACAGATATAATTACGTACGCGTAAATACAGTACAGGACACCTAATAAGAAACAGGAAATCTGGTCCAGGCTGGATTTCTTGTTTGAGAGAGGGTGCTTTCTACACTAGTTTCAAGATAACGACTCCCGAATTTCGTATTTTCCTCTAAATCTCAGCCTGGATTTCTTATCAGATGTCCTGTACTGTACCGCATATCAGCATTTTGAATTACGTACTCGTAAATAGCGCATATCAGCATTTGGAATTACGTACGCATAATTACGGCAATACTGGAACGTATATATCAGTAATAGTAAAATTACGCGTAATTACGACAATACTGGAACATATATTATCAGTGATAGTAAAGTTACGTACGCGTAAACACCGCATATCAGCAAGGGAAGCAGATTTACTACAGGACGGGGGCTGGAGGTGATGTGCCGAAGCGCCCCGTCAACGTATTTGTGTTTCATTACGTTCAGGGATTGACTTTTACGGGGGCCATAGTAAGTACTAGTAAAACGACAAAACATTATGAATAAAAATAGAGAAATATACTTCGTATAGGTTTTTGTCGATACCGTTGGTCCTGTTTACTATGGTCCCTCGTAATTGTAGCATTCTACCCCTTTTAGCACTGCACTCCCGTTTTGTGAACGAAT
Organism: Saccharina japonica; assembly: GCA_008828725.1. NCBI lineage: Eukaryota > Phaeophyceae > Laminariales > Laminariaceae > Saccharina > Saccharina japonica. The sequence continues at coordinate 124,699 of MEHQ01000733.1, forward strand.
TACTTGGAATTAGAGCCAAATATATGAGTTGTGTACAGTACAGTACAGTTGATACCCCGAGTTAACAGCGCCCCGCGACAAGCCAAAACAGGCGGCACTCTTAACTGCATATTGCCCTTATCTGTGGTGGGCAATGCATAGCTTTTAGAATAGGTTGTATCTGTAGTGGGCAATGTATAGCTTTTCGAATAGATTGTATCTGTAGTGGGCAATGTATAGCTTTTAGTACAGGTGGGACAAGCCGTTTTGACCGCTCTTAACTCGAGAACGCTCTTCACGCAGGCGCTCTTGAATCGGGGTACCCACTGCTGTAATAAAAAGGGTTGACCGATTTCTCACGCTCTTTAGGGTTTGCACGTTGAATGGGATATTGGGGGATTAACGTATTTGATACCAGTAAAATATGTACCATTGTATAAAAGTGGCAAGGCCAAAAAAAGTGTTGTTTTGTTTTGTAACCCCCCTTGACCTCTGATATGCACGCCCTTCAGGGTTTGCACGTTGGATGGGATCTGCCTCAAAGGGGTGGCCTAAGTTCAGGCACCGCCTGCCGGAGGTGGCCCTCGCAGGTGAGGGGGGGGGGCGGGGGGGGAACTCATTAGCCGCATGTCATGCATGGCCGTAGTCGTATGACCATAAAACCCTCGCACCACTACGGTGCCGGGACGTAGCACGTCGGGTTTTCACCGACCGGGCAGACATTGCTTGCACCAAGCGCGAATCATCGTGAGGGAGGGGGGGGGGGGCGGCGACGGAATGTAATATCGAGACGGAACACACCGAACAAGCAGTACCAGGTAACCGTCACGGAGGTGGTCCTCGAAGGTGATTGGGTGGAGGGGGGGGGAAGGGCGGCGGGATGTATTCTCGAAACGGAACACATCGAATAGACAATAATCAGTGCAGAGGTGGCCCTCGCGGGTGATTGGGTGAAGGGAGCGGGATGCCAGCGGAATTTTCGCTCGAAACGGAACACACCGAATACATAATAAACGTTACGGAGGTGGTCTTCGCAGTTGATTGGATGGAGGGGAGGGGTGGGCGGCGGAACGTCCGTTCGAAAAGGAACATACCGAATGAAAAATAGTCGTTACGTACGTGGTCCTCATAGGTGATTGGATAGAGGGGGGGGGAGGGCGGCGGAATGTATTATCGAAACGGAACACTTACACTACTGCTGTAGAACCCAGCAACAAACGTAGCTCTAAAAACAAAGGTTATGTTTCGAATTTTTCCAGAAATGTGATGACTCTGGTGTGTTTCCCATCCCAGTCTGGTGTGTTTCTCATCCTGACCTTGGGAAGGAATGCAAGTCGTTTTTTTTTGTGTGCTCTAATAACAGCAGTCAATACATTTTTTTTCCGATTTCGGGGACACAAACAAAATAATCATCTGTTGGAGGGAGATGTCTCATTTTTTGTTTTTTATCGGCGCGCTATTATTTGTATGCTTTGACAGGCCACACAAACTGCGGCAAGTCTACTCTCGTTAACGCCCTCTCTGGAATACACCCCCGGAGAGGTCCCGCCTCCACATCCGATCGCGCGGGCTGGACGGACCTTGTGGGCTTCTATCAAGTGGGGAAGAAGCCGCCGGTGCTAACTCTGGCGAGTAGTGTTGACTATCACGTCGACATATTATTATATATCGAAACACTTTAGTGTTGATTATCACATCGACATATTATTATATATCGAAACACTTTAGTGTTGATTATTACGTCGACATATTAATATATACCGACATACTTTATTCGGTGTATGACCGTGTGATACGTTTCAGTATGCGTGTCGTCATGATAAATATACCACCGGTGCCAGCTCTGGCGAGTGCAGTAGCGTTGAATATCATATCGAAATGTGATTATTTTTATATATGACATACCTATCGGTATTCGATATACGATATATCGGTGTATATTCGTGTCGTCGAGTGGGGAAGAAGCCGCCGGTGCAAACTCTAGCGAGTACTGTTGGTGATTATATCGGAATATTCTAGATAAAAGTATGATTGAATGTGTGATACATCGGTATTCGTGTCGAAAAATTGTATACCAGGTATACCGGTCACGCCGGTCCCCTACTCGTAACTCTCGACTAACTTAAGTTGCACGCTTGGTGCTTTTGTCTGCGCGGTTTATTGCAGGTTGATCTCCCCGGCTACGGACACGCAGTGGCCACAAAACATGCAATTAAGGGCTGGCTGAAGATGATCAAGGGATACATCACCACACGCGACGAGCTCATCAGGTTAGAGACCCCCAAAGCTGCTCCCCGCTTCCTTCAGCTCCGCCGCCGAGCGTGTACCGTATAACACGTGGGACGAGATAACACATCCCTGGACTGAATTTCTGAGCCGGTTTTCTCCAAAGCGTGCCTTCGAGGGGCCATGGTTTAGAGGGGAGCGCACACAACGAAAAGGGCGGCGGCTTTGGAAAGACCTCGTCGAGATTTTTTCCACAGCTGTATCTCTCGGTTTTTTCAATGTCCCCATTTTCGGGGGAAAAAACAGCTTAAAAAACGCACATTCGTCCATGGAGGCGTGTCTTAACCTTCCTGAGAAGGGTGTTTAATCTCTTTTTGGTGTTGTGTAGCCTTCCACCACTACTGCAGAAAGTATCCCACTCTAGCTACGATAGGGCATGACATATACCCATGGTAGCACTTTTTGGCAGGAGTAATTTATGGCTGACTATTTCTGATTATTGCTGACTACTGTAGTACTGGCTGTTACCGACCATTGCTGACCATTTACTGACTATTGCTGACTACTACTGACTATTACTATTTATTCCTGGCTATTACTGACTGATACATACTATTACTGACTGTTACAGACTATCACTGACTGTTACAGACTATTACTGACTATTACTGACTATTACTGACTATTACGGAGTATTACTGACTACTAATGACTACCTGGTATAACGTAATGACTAGTGACTATTTCTGACTGTTTCTGGCTATTTCTGACCATTAATAATACCGACTAATACTGACTATTAGTGACTATTACTATACCAGGTACCCCTCAACTGAGGAACTATCACCCAGTGTGATATATACCTGGTACCTGTTATCTCATTGTGTTGTGTTGAACAACATTTGTATTCGCTCCTGCACCTAAACCATGATATTTTTTCGTCGGGTTAAGCTTGGCTATTCCGAAACAAAAGTCACTTTGGGTGAGGTATAGAGTTCCTCAAGTGTGGAGGCTAGGTGCTATTTATAACCCTATTGTAGCACGTTTCTCAAGGATTTCTTCCCGAAAACGGCGGCTGCAGTCCTGAAGAGGGTGCTTGTTAGCTGACGGTATCGGGCTTTGCTTCGCCCAATCAACAGGGATCTATCTTGCGTCGAACGATCTAGATCATGAGATGGGGATCTATCTGATATTTTGTCGGATGTTATGTAACATTTTCACATTTCACCACTGCACGCCCGCGACATACAGTTCGAGGTAGTTTATTACCGATCGCGCTTTCCTTCACTCAGCCTACAGGGATATATCTGTCTTGAAAGGAATCGATGAACCGTCCGATGTGTGTAACCTTTCACCTTTTCTTTCACCTTTCCTTTCGCCTTTCACCACTGCAAGCACCGTTCAACTGTTGTATTTCCCAAGTAGCTCAGTACCGATCGAGCTTTGCTTCACCCAGCCTACATGGGATCTATAGGGCCTAGAAAGATCTAGGCCATGATATGGGAATCAGTGATCTGTCCGATATGTTTAGCGTTTGGCCTTTCCTTTAACCTTTTATTTCGCCTTTCACCACTGCAAGCACCGTTCAACTGTTATATTTCCCAAGTAGCTCAGTACCGATCGGGCTTTGCTTCGCTCAGCCTACAGGGAATATATCGGGCCTAAAAAGATCTAGACCATGAGATGAGGATCTGATATGTTCGAATGTGTGTACCGTAGCCTTTCACCGTTCACCACTGCAAGCATGGTCCAGCCCTAATTCCAAGTGCAGTAGTTCATATTACCGATCGGGCTTTGCTTCGCCCAGCATACAGGGACCTACCTGCCTCGAGAGATCTAGATCCTGCAATGAAATATCTAGGTCCTGCAGTGGGGATCTATCTGATCTGCGTCCGAGGGGTGTAACCGTATCGAGATTTGCCTCGCGCATTCAACAGGGATCTATCTGCCTCGAACTAGCTAGATCCTAATAATGGAGATCTTTTCTGTCTCGAAATATCTAGATACTGACATGGGGGTCTATCTGATCTATTCGGTGAGTGTAACGGTATTGTAACGGTATCGGGACTTGCATCGCTCAACCAACAACCAGGTGCTGCGTGCTGGTGGACTGCACCCGAGGTTTCTGCGAGGAAGACCGATCCCTTCTGCGGTTACTCGCCAAACGGAACGTCCCGCACCAGGTCAGTTTGCTCACAGAATGCATTATATGGGCAGAATCATGGAGCTCTTTGTGCTAATATTGGAGTATAAACGGTCCTTATATTTCCGACCCGAGTGGGTACCAGTATAAAGTAGTGATGGGTATCGAAAGTTTCGAGAAGTCGTATCGGACGCGTTTTTCCTTCCATTCCCCAGCACCCCCGTATTTTTGTATGCAGAGATAATGCTTAATGGGATCGATCGGCGTGTATACCGAATGTCGAAATGCGTACGATCGACATGTTTTTTCGTTTTGCGATATCGTACGCATCAAACTCTATATGTCCACCACTTACTCATACATATATTAACGGGTTTATGAGCTGGGTTACTTACGGTACTCGTGAAAAAGAACTTTCCCGCACCAGGTCAGTTGCTTCCAATACACAGATCGGTTGGAAATCAGCCGACAAGCGGAGACATCCCGAAATTGCTTTGCAAGTCTGTGGCTGGCAGCAGGGGACGGGAACGGGATGGTGATTGAGGGTTTCCATGGCCTTGGTCGCTCGTCCCCCCTCTTGAAGCCCGCCCCCTCCCCTTATAATCCTCCCTCCAAGCATGTCGTGGGTACACCTCCCCCACCCCCCACCCGCTTACAGGTTAGGTTGACATCGGTTGGCAACGACACTGTAAAGCACACCAATACCACTGCGTGAGCTAGACAACCAGGGTAGTTTTTTTGTTTTTTGTTTTGGCGGTCACCATGGCTGGCGGTCGAGTTGAATTATACTGAGGTGGAGAACTTTAACTCTGCACAAGGGGGATACTTGTGTCATGTAGTAGTGTGTACCAGGTATTATGGCCAGGCACCCACGAGGTAGTTACATAGTATATCCATTGCTGTCTCAGGAATGGCCGCACCCGAAAAAAATCAAGTGATTCGCCGCTGTCATCCGTATGCAAGAAAGTACGCACAATGTGCCGCAGTCCGCCTTACATGCGGTTCTTAGTAGGGTGCAGCTCACGCTGAATGCGACTCGTCGAACACCCCACGGCACTTCGCGCTTGATGCAAGCAATGTCTGCCTGGTCGGTGAAAACCCGACGTGCTCCACCCCGGCATTGTAGGGATGCGAGGGTCTATAGTCATACGACCACGACCACGCGTGACAATGAGTACACCCCCAAGTTTGTCCGTCTTGACATCTTGTGGTGAAGTCGGACCCCCCACTGCAACGTTTTTTTCTGTTGAATGAAATTTCAAAATGATCGCGATGTTATGTCCCCGTCCTCCGCCCTGTCTGCTCCCATCGTCCCCCCCCAACCCTCCACCCTTTCCTCCATTCCCTTTACGACTACGGCCATGCATGACATGAGTACACGCCACCCCCCCTCCGTCTCGAATGGGATGCGTGGTCAATGGTCAAATGACTAAGGCAAGCAACAAATGAGTACGTCCCCCCCCTCCCCCTCCCCCCCAACCTTCCCCCTCTCCCTTCATCCCCCGTGCGTGCCTGCCATAAATGAAATCAGATCGTGCTGACGAAGTCGGACCTGCTCACCCCCGAGCTGCTGTCGGCGTGCGTGCTACTCTTGCGGCGAGACCTGTCCGATCTGATTGGTCAAGAGAAGAGTGCGGCGGTAACATTCTCCGCTGTGTGCGGCAGCTCTGGGTCGGGAGTTACGGCGCTTTGGAAAGAATTGGCGAAAACGTGAGATGTATACGTGGGTCTTGTCGTACCGGACCCTCAGGGTTTAATAATACTACCTTGGTGGATGTCCTCGGCGAAAAAAAGTGGAGAAATTTGCTTGAATATTCAGCCTAAGGGCCCGTATTAACGAAGACAGCAAAAATTCAATTTGGAAAATAAAATCCTATTTGAATGTGATTTCGCAAAAAAAAAGTGGTTTGCGTCCTATGGGGAATAGTGAATTGCTCGTTCAAATATTTATGAAATCGAAAAAACGCAGCATGCGTCACAGCGCCCAGGTGAAAAAAATCGACGAGAGGAGACGAGAGGGAAAGCATGCGTCGACGCGTGCGCGCCGCCGCCAGCATACTTTTGCTTTTGACCGCCCAGGCTAGGAAGCTATCGCTCTCAGGGTCTCCTGGGTGGGCGTAGGGATCCCTGGAACGCCACGGGCGAGACAGGGGCGGCGATTGTGTTATCGAAGTCTTGAGCGTATCATGCTGTTTTTGGGTCGATCGCTCGGTTTTTGATCGGGTTGGAGCATCGAGCTGGTTGAAAAGTTGGGATTGCGACCCCCATGATTGGTTTTGAGGCGCCACCGCCGGGGCACGCTGTGCTATGGTCTATAGGCGTGGGCGCGGCTGTTGTCCCGGTGGCCTCGGGTTGTGGTTCACGTGTTGTCGCCTCGGTCGTGGTCATCGATGCCACCAAGAAATGACCAGATTGTACCGGGGGCGTTTGCCCACCGTGGACATGCCGGTCCAAGTCGGGCCAACTCCTCAATTTGATTTGAATTCTTTGGAAAAGAAGGTCCTGGGACCTTCTTGGTTTTTTCGTCCAATTCAAATTGATTAGACCCCAAGATCCTAATCTTTGATGCTGGTGCGTGTGTTGACCAATGAAAAGCGTATTTGAATTTCATTTTTTCCAAATTGAATTTATTTCATACTCGTTAAAACCGGCCCTAAGCAACAGGGCCTCTGTGGAAATCCTTGGCAAAAAAATGACCCCCTCCCTCTCTCCCTCTCTCCCTCCCTACTCCCCTCCCTCCCTCCAACCCTCCCCCCTCTCTTCCTCCCCCCTCCCTTCCCTTCCCCCACCCTCCCCCCCGCTTATCTCTTCTTTGTATTGTCAGAGCTTCCAAGGCTCCGGGTTCTCTGGTCGCCACCCAGGCGGCACACCTTGCTGCCAAGAAGTCCAGAGAGGATGAAGCCGCAGCGTTAGAGGCGAGCAGGACCGGGGGGGAGCGGGATCACTGACGATTACGACGACCGCTTGTGTGCTTTCCGGCCACGCTAGGAAAAAAACCGCGGACACATTGCAGAAAAACGCCTTAGAAAAAAGTGTTTCTCTAAGTGAAAATGGTCACCCCATCGCCCAAACGGAGCTTAACGTTTGAGTTGTACCATGTTTGCTGCCTGATTCAGGGGGGGGATACGGTTTCAGAGAGCTCGGTTTAATAAAAACACTGATTTAATTCGATCTCATGGTACAGGGGGGGGCTACGATTTCAGAGAGCTCGGTTTAAGAAAATCACCGATTTGAGTCGATCTAAGAGAACCACCAAATTAAGGGAGATCAGGTGGCTTGGCACAGGCATACTAAAAGGTATATAATACCCATTCTGGTTAAGAGATATACTGGTCTAAGAGGTATGTTGATCCTAGGTCTGAAGCAGGAATCTCTTAAATCTTAGCCCCCAAAAGGGGGGTGTGAATCGCAGCCGGTTCATCGGGTTCCATCGTTCGATTCAATCGACATCGGAATCCCACGGTATACCTTATACTGGTAGGGGTTGCAGTTAGTGTTTGCCTTCTGAAGCAATATTTTTTTACTGACTATTAGTATACTCCTCAAGTGAGCAACTACAGCAGTACCGGTTGGTACGATATTTTTGCTATTGTACATTTGTTTTAGGACTAGCGCATACAGCGCATACAAATGTTGGTCGGGTTGCGCGAAAACAAGTCTTCGGAGGCATGTTTGCGGGTGACATGGTGGCTTATTGAGCTCCTCGTGTGAAGAGCTCAGAAGGTATGCCACCACCCCTAAAAGGTGGCATTGCTCTTCAATCGACGTCGTGATCGCCATGATACAAGCGACATCGGAATCGCACAATGATTCAATCGGCATCGGAATCCCATGATGATTCAATCGACATCGGAATCGCTTAATGATCCCATCGACATCGGAATGGCATAATTGTTCAATCGATATCGGAATCGCGTAATGATTAAATCGACATCCGAATCGCATAGGTATTCAATCGATATCGGGATCGTATAGTGATTAAATTGGCATCAGAATCGCATAATCATTCAAGCGATATCGAAATGGCACAATGATTAAATCGAACTCGGAATTGCACAATGATTCAATCGACGTCGGAATCACATAATAACCCCCCCTGGAGTTCGATTGGGAACTGCCGGTCCGAACAGAAACAAGCGACAACCAACCTAATTTTGACTTTAGCTCGACCCCCCCTGTCTACACCTCGGAAATGAGGGTGCTTGTATGTGGTTTCGGAGGCGTTTTAATTCTTCGGGTACCCCTGAGACCCCTGGGGCACGTGTGGTGCCGTGCTGGCCCCCAGAGTACTGGTTAAATAGGAAAGTTGGACGCGCGCACTAGGAGGTCGCCGATTTTACAGGCAGAATACCGAGCGATGTATTAAGCATGAGAGCGAAAGTAGGCATTACGTCTTGTGACACCATGGAACAGACTCCGTACCAGGTATTAATTTCCTGATAAGTTATAGGCATGAGTGAATGCAAGAACAGCAGGGCGGGTCGGAAGCACCGGAAGAAAGCGACCCACACGGATAATGTTATGCAGCTCGTGCAGATCGCGGAAAAACACGGCCGCCACACGAAAAGCTAGAGCATACCCTGGTATATATATACCTTGTATGGATCATGGATCTGTCCGCGCTGAGATATCTAGATGCATGAAAGACGGTCTGACCTGTCCGGGGCGTGACATGTGTATTTCCAGTCTGTAGAGCAACAGGAGCTGCCGATTAGTTCTACACCCCATTCAAGACTCTTGCCGCGACACATGTGCAATCCGTTGCTCCCTTCGGCGACCTTCGGTTTCACGGATGGGGAGCGCCGGCGTGATTGCTACAGCAATGTCGCGGCGTAGCAGAGGGGGGCGGTCGTGCCCGTGCATATATTAGCTTTGCGAATGTCGATAAAGTCTGGCGGACTACAAGCCACCCCTGATCCGGCCCGGATCTGAGCCCCTCCAAACTCCAAACCGACCCCGGGTATTTGGTTTACCGCCAGTAGTGTCCACTTGGCACCCTGGTCTCACGTCGACCGATACAGCCAGAGGAAGAATCGCTCCAAATGTATAGTATGATATTGTAAATGAAGAATGTATATCCCTAGAAAGGTCCTGCCGAACTGGTTGTAAGGAAGGCTCAGTCGCCCTCCAACCTGCACCTTCTTCGAAAAATCCATACAAGTGCGATGAGAGTTTTTCGCTGGAGGGAGGTTTATACGCTGGGGGTACCCGGGTACCCTATTAATAGAGTATTATACCCTTTCACCTCCATCGAGGGGTCGTGTTAGAAGATACTTTGGGGGTACCCGGGTACCTACTCGAGTATAACCAGAGCAAACAGGTTTAATATTCGGGTACCCTAGACTATATGTACCCTTCCACCTCCATCGAGGGGTCGTTAGAGGGTACTCTGGGGATACCCGGGTACCTACCCGAGTGTGTATGATAAAAAAAAACAGGTGTAGTATCCGGGTACCCTAGACTTTATACCCTTTCATCTACATCGAGGGGTCGTGTTAGAGATACCAATCTCTAACATATAACCTGTTGAAACACCCTTGAAATTGTGTGACCAGGCACATGTCGTACATATGTGTTGATTTATAATTTTCATAAATATATACCATTGATACATGCAGCTTGCGAAGATACATTTCGAGGATTTTTTCGATCTCACAGCTGAGGTCCTTTTTGTTAAGTGCTTACCGTTGAATTTATTTACGAAGATTTTTACACCAAGTGCGAATTGAGAAAATCCATATCTACACCTCTGAATTTGTTTACGCATCCTTTTACACCAACCACGAATAGAGAAAAATCCATATACATGCCCCTGAATTTGTTCGCGTCCTTTTACACCAACTATGAATGGAGAAAATCCGTATGCACGCCTCAGAATGTGACACCAACTATTAACATAAAAAATCAATGTGCACACCCTTGAAATGATTCACACATCCTTTTACACCAACTACTAACAGAGAAAAATCATGTACACAAACCTGCAATGATTTACACATATTTTTACACCCACCACTAAATAGAGAAAATCGTATACACACCCATGAATTTGTTTACACGCCCTTTTACACCAACTATAAATAGATAAAAGCCATGTACAGAACCCTTGAAATTTCTTACACGCGCTTTTACACCAACTGTTAATAGAGAAAAATCAACATCCCTTGCAGTATGAGCCCACGGGCAAGAAACACAACCCTGCACAGATCCGACAGATCACATCCCTGCACAGATAGATCCTCTGGATCCCAACCTGCCGTTGCGATACGTTGTGCAGGAGCTGTTCAGTACAGATCCAGCCCAGGAAACATGTGCTACAATAGATCATGCAGGTTTGACGGCTCCTACCCGGCAACATGAGCTAGATCATACAGATCATACAGATCACACTGGTCACACAGATCATACAGATCATACAGATCATACAGATCATTCAGATCAGGATATATCTTCTCTGAAAGATCTAGATCATGACGTGGGGACCGATGATCTGTCTGGTGCGCGTAACCCTGTAAGAAAATAGGCGAGGCTCACTTTTGTGGGGCGCTCTAAGAAAAAAAAATTATACAGCATGCTCTCCGTGCAACTCCGTATCCGCCTCGTCCCATTGCAGCTCCGTGTTGGCCTCCTCCCTCTGCAACTCCACACAGTACCGGCCACATTTTCGGGGGGGGACTGCTTGGAAGTAGTGTAAGATGATTTTTGCGACCATGAAAGGGACAGGTATTGCAGCGGAGGCATGGAGGCACCTCGGCTTCCTTGCGCTCAAGCCCTCCCACAACTTTCCTCCTTTGCAGCTCTCTCTCGGCCTCCTCCTTTTGTAACTCCATATCGGCCTCTTCCCTCTGCAACTCCATCCCGATGGATGCCGAAGACAGCTCAGGTGCCAGGCTGGGGGTAATTTCAGGAGAACAAGGAGGGGGGGTGCGAGACTTATGTGGCCACCTCGGACTCCTCGCGCTCAAAGTTCCCCGTGACTTCCCACCTCTGCAGCCCTATCTCGGCCTCTTTCCTCTGTGACTCCATAACCGCCTCCTCCCGCTGCAACTCCATTCTGATGAATGCCGAAGACAAAGCTCAGGCGCCGGCTGGGGGGGGGGGTTCAGGAGAAGGAGGCGGGGTGCAAGACTCATGTGGTCACCGCGGCCTCCTCGCGCTCAACCCCCCTCAGTCTCCCCCCTCTGCAACTATATATCCACCTTCTTCCTATCGAACTCCTTTCCGACCAATGCCAAAGACATCTCAGGTACGGACCTGGGAAGCAGAAGAGGGGGGGGGGGGAGGCTCATGTGGTCACCGCGGCCTCCTCGAGCTCAAACCCCCTCAGTCTCCCCCCTCTGCAACTATATATCCGCCTTCTTCCTATCGAACTCCTTTCCGACCAATGCCAAAGACATCTCAGGTACGGACCTGGGAAGCAGAAGAGGGGGGGGGGGGAGGTTCACGTGGCCACGTCAGCCTCCTCGAGCTCAAACTCCCCCTCGGCCTCCCCTCTCTTCAGCTCCATTTCGGCCTCCTCCCTTTGCAACTCCATGCCAGCTTCCTCTCTCTCTACTGTACATGTTCAGATGCTCATGGAGTGTAGATAACTCGGGCATCGGACTCATGGCAGTAACTTGGTCTCCTCCTCTCTCGTAATCCATATCGCCGGCCCATTCCGTCTGTCTGTTCATTTCGGTCTCCGCTGTCTTCGACGCTTGCAGCTCCATGCCAACCCCGCCTCCCTCTCTGGTTGGCGGGCGGGCCCACACTGTACATAATTGTCGGCTTAAGGAGCGTGGAGAACTGTGGCTGCGGACTCACGGCGGCACCTCGGCCTCCTCTCTCTCAAACTCCCCCTCGGCCTCCCCCTTCTGCAACTCCTTCTCGGCCTCCTGGTTCTGCAACTCCACACCAGCCTCCTCGTTTTGCAACTCCACCCCGACGGAGTTCGGAGACAGCTCAGGCGCAGGGCTGGGGAGAAGGGGAGGAGGAGGAGGAGGAGGTGGGGGAGTGAGACATGCCACGGTAGGACAGTAGGTTGTCCCTGTTAACAAGCACAAGCTCAGTAGCCTACAGTAGTGTAGTAGGTTACCTCTTCAACCCACCACAAGACGAGTACGTACTCGTCGCTGGTAGGCTACTGTAGCACAGTACGAGGCTATCCCTTCTAGCTAACATCCCCCCTACAGTGGCATGTATTGCGTGAGAGGAAGAAGCTTTTCTTGGCCAATAATAGTATACCTGGTACAAAATAGTAGGTTATTCCTTTAACCGAACACAAAACGAGTGGAATATTGTCGTACAGTACGTTATGATAGTATGATAGTACAGGGGGTTATCCCTTGCGACCAACACAAAACGAGTGGGCTATTGTGGTACAGCAGGTTACTGTAGTACAATAGGCTCCCCCTTCTAACCAACACAAAACGACTTCGTAGGCTACTGCAGTACAGTAGGTTGTCCCTTCAACTTAACAACAAACCAGCAGGCTACTGCAGTACAGTAGCTTGTCCCATCAAACCACCACCCTCCATACCGTGGGAGTAGGTTATCCCTTCGATCCAACACAAAAACGTCTCGCCTATTCCTGTAGTGCACCTTCAACCCAACACAAAACGAGTAGGCTACTGCTGTAGTTCTGTACAGTAAGTTATCTCGTCTAGCCAACACCCTGCCTACCGGGGGAGAAGCTGCTCCTGGTCTTTTAGCCAAAGGCCCATGCTCTTCATCCACTTCCGTTTGTCAGACGCCTCTTTGGTGGTGAGGCAGTGGGCCACCACGGTTTCGTCCGAAATTGGAGTCTTGTCGCAGTCCCTCGTATACCTGGGACGTTGGTTTTGAGGACATCGGAAGGCAGAGGAGCCCGCTTAGTATTTTCGAAGGATAGCAACCGGCTATGTTACCCCCTTCAGCTGTTCATGGCGGGTCAGTATGATGCCAAAAACGTGGTATGTGACATTCGAGAAGATACTGCAAGCGGCATTCGTGGCTGATACAATACAGGGCGTTTAGCTTGAACCAGCTCGTATTGTTATTGTTACGGGGGGCTATGGTAAATAGGACCAAATCTTGTTAGTAAAAATATGGAAATATATATGTTTTTGTGTGTACCGTAGGTAGTATTTACTATGGTCCCTCGTCATAATATATTTGCCATCCAAGAACGACCCAAAATAAAAGACAAGCGTGGGAAACCTAAGAAGTAAATATATTGCTCTAGGCGCTAGTGTAAGGTTTTACGTGGCGTACGGTATGTATACGCGTACAAATATTAAAAAAAAAAAAAACAATGCGCTGTGAGATCGAAGATTTCGTCGAAACTCATCATACTTGCAAGCTGCGTGATACTTCGATCGCGTATACTACGTACGGGTTTTAGGTGATCTCATGCAGGACATACGTAATCCCTTAAAGAGGGGAACCACATCTGAAGCGTTAGAAAGTCATTGGGCAGGCGTCTATGTATTATTTAAAAGCGCCTAACTATTTAAAGAACAAGGGTTGAACACTTACCACGACCTCCATAAATGGCGATATTATTACTTTGGTTTACGGTATTTTTTTTATAATACCTAGGCCATGGAAGGCATTGTTGATCGGGTTTCACTTTTGCTTTTCTCGGGGCCAGGGTTCGGGCGGGAGTACGAACACGCCTCTTGGATCGAGGACTCTTAGTTTCTACTTAGGTGTAGAGGCAATACCTGACACTCTTTGTGAGGCACGTCACTTGAGGAGCTCTCACATACCGTACCCAAAAAACGCACTTTGACAAACGATGGAAGGACGAGTCGATGACTGATCCCATGACCGGCTACTGTAGGAGCAATACCCATGTAGGGGTGGCGGCTTATTTTCTGAGCTCCTCACATGAGGAGCTCAATAAGCCACCATGTCATCATGTCACCCGACTCTTTGCTTCGAAGAAGGTTGTTCGCGCAACCCGACCAAGATTTGTATGCGCTGTATGCGCTGTATGCGCTAGTCCTAAAACAAATGTACGATAGCAAAAGTATCATTCTCACCGGTAGTTACTCACTTGAGGAGCTCAACCGGTCAGAAAATGTAGAGTCTATACTATAGTATACTATAATCAAGTGAAACCCCTACCACCGTGGGATGAGTCGTAGGTACGTACCGAACGTATAACAATATTGTCCTTGCCTTCCTCATCTTGTGTACTATTAGTAGCATGATGAGAGCTTCAACGTTGATCACTCATAAACACTCACTCCGAAACAAGAAAACCTCAGAATAAACAAAAAGAGCCCTCTGCACAGAATCTGATGGTGATGATGATGATGATGATGATGGTGATGATGTTCTCACCTTAGCTCATTTCCCTGAAACCCTGCCCGTGGTCACAAAACAGGCCGTAAACAAGTCTACTCTCTTTTGTGTCTACTTTCGGCTTGAGCTTTGGTCTACTCCACTGGCTGTCCTTGCTCTTTCCTTCTCATCATAAATCAAGCGGTACAACGATTCGGGTAGTCCCTCCGTCGAGCAGCCCCCGCCCGCCCGCCCAAAAACAAATTTGGTAAAAACGTGTTGTCCCCATCGTAGCGCTCATCTGTACTGGGTACCTGTTAAGGTCTTGTTGAGGTCTTGTTAACGTTTTAGTCCATCGGGATACTGGGCTACTGGTAAAAGGTTGACCAATCGGCCACCCAAACTAAGCCTAACAACGCTCTCCCCCCCCCTGGAACCGACCAGATATACCAATCGACCCGCGTGTCACCAACACGCGGTTCCGATTTCTGGGGACCCAGGAGTTTATTTTTCAGATTATTGAGTACCGTTACATATCCCTATCAGAGCATGCCTCCTACAAGGTTTCCCTCTTCGGAGGCATTCGGACGTGGGGCCACGCAGGGTATAAACCCGCTGACATGTTGTGCAGCTGAAATAAATGAAAGGCCGGCTCCCCACCAGCCGTCCAAATTTTGAAGTCTATACAGCCCAAAAAACGACAGGCTTATATTTAAAAACAAAACAGCTGTGAGATCGAGAATTTCGTCGAAACCCATATTTTCTAGCTGAATGTGATACTTCGATATATAACGACCAGCGAAAATAGAACGGTACGTGTGCTGTATGTATTGAGCGAGACTTGCCTGTTGTGCGGAAGCAGAGCTATTGAGAAGGTTCCCGGAAGTTTCTTCACGGCGCCCGTGGCGACGAGCGTGCTCTCGTAGTACCTCATGTCGCTTCTAGTGGAGTCGTAGTCCCAGTCCACTCCCAAGCGTAACGCCGCACTGTTAACAGAGACCTATACCAATGGATGGACACAGACAGGAAGACACAGTCAATATAAATAATCATCGTGTATGTGGCCCTGGAAATGTTGAGAAATAGCAAACGACATGGGTTCATTCTTCTTGAGAAAATTGATGATCTTTACTTGCGAGCGTCCGCCCACCTTCATAATTAAACAGTACCGGTACACTAAAAACAGTACACTGGGGAGCAGAAGGGCAGATCATAGCGTTGGCGCCGATCTACAGTGTTAATGGTTCAATTACCGTCAAATTTAGTTTCCTTGCTTGACGTGTTCTTCGGGGCTTCTCTTCTTCATACTGGCTACGTATGGCGGGTCGAGGGTTGTCTTATTCCTACGAACTGGCTATGAGAGGTCAAGGGCTATCTTAACTTACTATTAATACCGAGTGCATTTCGGAGGTGGAATCAGTGCGAAATAAGGTATTGTATTCGTACGTATCCATTGCTTTTTTCGGCGTTGTATCGTTTAGGCTTGTGAATTTGTCTAACGGCGGCGAGGTTTTCATATGCCCGTAGTGGCGCTAAATAGCTAATTAACTCTAATACGTATCGAGTGTAAAATAAGTAAAAGTCCATTGTGTTGTCGCAAAAAATATCAATAAGCACTTTTGCGCAAATCGAAACAGCGGGCGAACGATCTTTCTTTACTGTATATCTATAAAAACAGCAGTGCTCGTATTTTGGCACAAGCTACGCCATGATTTTCTTGTTGTCGGAGGCCACATACCGGTAGGCGGGGGGGGGGGGTGTACTCATGTCGTCCACGGCCGTAGTCGTATGGCCATAGACCCTCGCATCCCTACAATGCCGGGGCGGAGCACGTTGGGTTTTCACCAACCAGGCAGACATTGCTTGCACCAAGCACGAAGCGCCGTGAGGAATTGGGCGAGTCGCATGGAGGGTGAGCTGCATCCTGCTAAGAACCGCTTCTTGAATATGGACGATAGCCTCCAATTAATTGATTTAATATATGATGTGACCACTTCCAGAGACAGCAATGGGTATTACTATGTATCTGCCTCCTGGGTGTCTTACCATATACGTGATACGATCATTCCCCTTGTGCGGTAGGGGGGTATATACTATATGCCCCGATTTTCACTACCATATGGCGTTTACACCATTCTCTAAAACATTGGCCACAAAACATATTTCGTTGTCGCAGAGTAGCAAACAACCCCATGACGGATTCCGAAAACCGAATGCTTCCAATGCTGAGAAATATGGAGATCACTCGGCCGAGTTTTTTTTTTCCCATCCTCTTTACTATCTTCGCCCTGCTTTTATCTCTCCTTCCTAGTCGTAACTCGGATCCGGGGTCACGAAGTAGGCTCTTCTCCCTCCTCCCCAACTACGGTTCTTGCCTTATATTTTTTGGGTGGCTGTCATCGGCTGAAAAATCTAGGACTAAAAAGCGACACCCGTTATCGTACCACGAGTCTAAAAAATAACATCACTTTTTTTTTCCATCCCATGTATTATCTTCGCACTTCTGTCTTTGTCCCTTCCTAGTCGTAACTCAGATCCGGGGTCACAAAGTAGGCTCCTCTCCCACTACGGTTCTTGCCTTGATTTTTATCGCGCAGAGGGTTCAGCCTTCCCAACGCTCGTCGATCTTCATCGAATTTTGCTAACTCACGCTCTCGCGCTTTCCGCTAGTGGGCACGTTCAATTCCCATGAGATTTCCGCTTCGTTTTGTTGGGATGTATTTTTATGGGTTTCGTTGGTTTTTCTCGGGGTTGCCACGTCTCCAAGAAACGACGCACAAACATATGTGTGTTGGGTCGAAGACTAAGGTTAGGTGCGAGCGTGCCATAAGAGTATGTATACACAAGGGGTGCCTATTTACCAGACCCATTTTTTCGTACCCAGTGTTTTTTCCCCTCCCCCCATCGCTGCACCATTGCACCACCCCCTCGGGATAACGTGTCTGTGCTATCTCTGTGGTCTTGTTTGTTTGAGTGTTCGCTTGTACTTTTGACTTGTCTCTTTGTCTTTGTCTTTTGTCTTTTCCCCTTAGCTGTTTTTTTACCTTTTGCAGTACACTGCTCGCAGGCCGGGGGTACATCAGTAGCACGGGACCATAGTTCCCTTCCCCCGTATCATGTCTGCGTTTAAAATCGGGGTGAAGGACTCGATTTGTTTGCCTGGCCGGCGTGAACCCGGCACGGAACACCCCGGCATTATAGGGGCACCAAGATAGAATCAGGGGGCGTATACCCCCGATTGGTGATGTTGACCGTTCCAGTTTTATTTTTATCTCACATAGCGTGTAGAAGGGAGCGGAGGGCTCCAGACTATCTGTTTTTGACTGACTTTGATCGCTTTGCGGACCCTTCGGGTTCCACTTTTATTTCAGTATACCTGGTACTTTTTTGGGTAAGTTAGCCTGCGACCACGGGAATCGACCGCGTCAAGTGTTGGATTAGTACGGACAGATGGAGGTACTGGATAAAGAGACCGGCACGGCTTTTAATGTGAAGACAACAACAACAGTACGTTTTTCATGGTCGCCAAACTCGTGCTACGATAGGGGCAATGATTAGGGCTGTTCACGGGTCGATTCAAACCTCGCGGGTCAAGTCGGGTCGGGTCGGATAAGGATGATCCGACCAGATCCATGACCCAGCCCGACCCGACCCGACCCACCCGACCCGACCCGACCCAGCTCGTGAGATTTGGACAA
Source organism: Saccharina japonica (assembly GCA_008828725.1). Lineage (NCBI taxonomy): Eukaryota > Phaeophyceae > Laminariales > Laminariaceae > Saccharina > Saccharina japonica. The sequence goes on from MEHQ01000733.1 coordinate 142,993, forward strand.
GTCCTGATCCGACCTAGGGGTTGGGGTCATGACCTGTGCTATGTATGATAGGGGTATATAACGCCAACAGTTTTTGAGGCTCCTTCTCACTTGGCTATAGTATAGGAGCTCCTTCTCACTTGGTTATAGTATATGAACTCATTATATATTGATTTTAGTGTAGGAGCTGATTTCACCCGATTATAGTATAGGATCTCCTTCTCACTTGACTATAGTATAGGAGCTCCTTCTCACTTGATTCTATTGATTGTAATGTAGGAGCTCCAACAAATCGAGTTTGAGAAAAAGTGTAGAAAGGTAAAAGCCCCGGCACACAATCCCGTCGGTTAGGGTATCTAACGAAAAATATTTAGGTTTTCTTCTTTTTTCGGGGGAATGTTTACCTGATCGTCTCCTGTTTCCCGTGTAATAAGTTGAAACATGCGTTGGAACTCCTTCATCCCCTCAGTCCCGCTGCGGAAAAACGCGAACCCCATACACATGGTAACTCCCCATTTTTTGGCCAGTCTCTCCGGAAAGCTTCCCCTCGACATCATCATGTCGTGCCTGGTAAAGAAGGAGGAAGTCGTTTTTGGCGTTTTTTGTTATGCGTTCATGACGATGGCAATACTTTGGTGGTGGTGGTGATGATGGTGGTAGCGGGTGGTGGTGACGGTGGTGGTGGTGGTGGTGGTGGTCGGAGGGAGGGAGGGGGGGGGGGGGGGGGGGGGGGCGTGGTGGTGGTTGTGGTTGTGGTTGTGGGTACGGTGCTAGTATTGGTGTTGGTGTGATGTTGGTATTGATGTTAGTGTTGCTGTAGGTGGTGTTGCTGTTGATTATGGTGATAGTGATGGTGGTTAGTGGCGGTAGGGATTGTTGGTTGCGGTGGTGGTGGTGGTGGTGGTGGGCGGGGGGGGGGAGGGGGGGGGGGGGGGGGGGGGGGGGGGGGGGCGTGGTGGTGGTGGTGGTGGTTGTAGTTGTGGTTGTGGGTATAGTGCTAGTATTGGTGTTAAGGTGTGATGTTGGTATTGATGTTAGTGTTGCTGTTGGTGGTGTTGCTGTTGATTATGGTGATAGTGATGGTGGTTAGTGACGGTAGGGATGGTTGGTTGCGGTGGTGGTGGTGGTGGTGGTGGTGGTGATGTTGTTTTTGTTGGTGGTGGCGACGATGGCGATGGTGGTGGCGGTGGCTAGTGAAACGTTTTCTGAACTTCCATTATTTGCATAGACTTTTATTAGTTCGGTAATACCACGCCACCTTGCCTGTCGAATCCGTGCTGCTTCATGTCCTCCATCGGGTCTTTGAGCCAAATCGCATCACTATCCGACAGAAGCACGTCATACCCGCTCTCCAGCAAACAACCCAGCACCTAAGAGTGCAGGTTAGAGGAGGATGGAATGGGAAGGAAGGAGCAAGGACAGCGAGCGAGCGAAGTAGATAGAGATTGAGCAAGAAGTAGGTACATAAGGGAGTAAGACTTCGCGAGCATAGATAGGGGTCCTCTTTGTTTTTGTTTCCCTCATTGGCTTTCTTCTTTCGGGGAATGTTTATGAGTGATCAACGTTGAAGCTACTGCAGTAGTCCAGTAGGCTATTGTAGTCCAATAGGCTACTGCTGTCAAATAGGCTACTGTTGTCTAATAGGCTACTGTAGTCCAATAGGCTACTGTAGTTCGATAGGCACCAGAGGGTACCACGTGGGAGTAGGGTCGGTAAAAGCGTCGACCTGTAAAATTCTCTGACAGGCTCGTCGTGGCTACGATCGGGGCACTGTACCGTTTTTTGGCTATTTTGTTTTCTGAAGGACCTATTAAAGGCTATTAAAGGCTCCTTAACCGAAAATCGTCAATGTTGTTTTGGTTTTTGCAATAATATTTTTTGTATGCCTAGGTCATGGGATTGATGGTTTCATCGGGTTGTACCTTTTTTTAATAGAAAAAAATTGGGTGGGGTATAGAGCTCCTGTACTATAATCAAGTGATTACCATAACCTCAGAAAAAAGGGTGCACCTCTACTGTAGCAAGTGTCAATTATTTTTTTTCCGTAGTGATTTCGGAGGCTTTTTTTCCCGGGTGCTACACCCCTGAGGCCCCTGAGGCAAGTTTTCATGCGTCGACAAAATTATTGACATACCGGTACTTCGTATACCACTACTCTAAACGCCTACCAAACCTATATCCCCGGACCGACCCCGACCCCTTTGGGGAAACTTCTCGGAACTGTACTGCAATTAGGGGAGTTTGCCTGTATCCCCGACCAGTCCCGACACAACACAACCGAGGAAAGTCGAACCGTACATACCTTTACCCGCATTCTGTATATCGGTTGGTGTCCGTTGACTCCGGTTACCCTGGCGCAAGGGATGCCCAGATTTTCGAACACCGACGCCGAGTGGGGGTCGAGGCAGAGGAGGAACAGGTTCTCCCTAGAGAAGGCGGAGTTTTTCTCCATCAAGAGGATGAAGTTTTCTTGGATCGGGATGAACTCCTTGCTCACAACCTGCCATCACCAGTGATTTGGACAGCGAGTAGTGAAGGGATCGTGAAAATCGATTCGGCCAACGATCGTAAAAAGGGATATATCGTCCAAAACGATCAGCCAAAATATATGTTGTAATGAAGGGATCGTGAAAATCGATTCGGCCAACGATCGTAAAAAGGGATATATCGTCCAAAACGATCAGCCAAAATATATGTTTTGTAGGAAACAATATACTGCATGTTCCTGCACATGTAACCGTTATTTCTAACCGTCGATATCCAACACGGCCAGTGTCCGTGCTGATTCTTCGCCCTGGAGAGATACAAGCTCTGTGGTAACATTTTCCACGCGACATACATCGTAGATTGCAAACGGGAGAATAGCCAATGCAATGCCTATCGTGCTGGACACGAAAAACAGACCAGACGCTAAAACAAGCAGACAAATTGCAGGAAAGAAAAAATGTAAAGCACCGATATACACAAGGAAAGTAAGGTCCATGTATACTACGCTTATAACCGGAACACCTGTGGCGGGAGTTACGGATTTCGGCAGTAGGGGGGGGGGGGGGGG
>MEHQ01000733.1:149189-166184 GCA_008828725.1 Saccharina japonica
GCCGCCGCCGCCACTTCACTTCCCGAAGCAGAAACCAAGCTGCTGCTGCCGCCGCGGGCTGGATCAGGGGTGCATGCACCCCCCCGACGGGACGCCTTCGAAGAAGAAGACCCAGGGCAGGCGCGGCCCCCTTCCTTCCCCTCCCCCTTCCTCTCCTCCTCCTCCTCCTTCTCCTCCGCCTGCTCCGCTCCTGCCAGCGGCTGTGTCTCCAAGCCTGCCTGCCCCGCATCCCCTCCCAGCTGACTGGTCGAACCGAAAGCGTCGGGCCACTCTCCGTCCACCAACCCTCGCGACTCAAACAAAATACGAGATTCACCAAACTGGCTGGAATAAATATTGCGCGAGCGTCCCCACACCCTTTTTTTATGCACGGCGGCGTTTTTCTCCGGACCTTTGCTCTCCCCCCTGTTCTCCTTCTCCTCATGTTCCTGCCCCCCCCCCTCTTCCACCCCTTCCTCCTCCTCTTCCTCCTCCTCCTCCTCATCCACCTCCGTCTCTTCCTCTTCCTCTTCCTCTTCCTCCACACCCCCCCCTCCCCTCTCCTCCTTCTTCTCATCCAAAACACCGTCACCTTCCACACGAGGAGACAGTTCATCACCATCCCCTACAGGGGAAAGCTTCTCTCCATCCTCGCTGGTAATGCTGCTGCTGCTGCTTCGCGCCTCCTCCTTCTCCTCCTTCTCCTTCCTCGTTTGGTTCGTTTGGTCTGTTCGTGGAGACAGTGGAACAACTTCCGCCGCCGTGGCCAAATCAGAGACATGGGAGTGGAGCACCCTGAATCGATTTTTTGATGACCACCGAGGCAACAACAACGACTGCACCACCTCCGGTTTGTTTTCGTTAAGGTTTTGTTGTTGTTGTGGCGGCGTTTTTCCCGCTCCTCTCAAGAGAGGGGGGTGGCACTGGCCCGTCGGGAACAGCCCAAGCAGTACCAGCAGCGGCAGCAGCAGCGGTAGCACCCGCGTTAGAGGCAGCAGCGGTAGAAGCCTCAGCGACAGCGGCGGCGGCGGCGGTGGTGGCGGTGGCAGCAGCGAAAGAAAGCGCAACCGGGCCGTAGTCTTGCTCGTCGACGATGCCTGCGTGACTGCGGCTCTAATCGCGGTCTTCTTGTTATTTTCATGCCCCCCCTTGCGCTGAACGCCGATATTTCTTTGGGGAAACCTTGACATTGGTGCCGTGGCCGCCGCTCCTATCGCAGACTTCTTCCTGTTCTGATCTCCCTTGCTCCGGACGCCGATTATTTGGTTAGGAAACCTTAACCTCGGTGAAAGTGCCGCTCCCATCGCAGTCTTGTTGTGGCCCTGATCGCCCTTGCGCCGAACGCCGATATTTTTATGAGGAAACCTGTTAACAAAAAGCAGGAAAGAGGTTCAGACTGGGTTTGTTAAGTGTATCGGCTTTTCCTAATTTATCAAGTACAACGGCTTCCGAAAATAGTTGTCCCGAAAATAGTTGTGTCGCTGTGAATCTCTGTCTGTTTTTCACGTGGTGTTCATTTCGTTAGTATTGCACCTAATAGGCGCCCTGTACTGTTGCCGTACAATCTGTGTAGGAAAAATAGTGTACTAACTTCTCAAGCGTAATGGCTTCCGAGTATCCTATGAATCGCAGGCTGTCTTTCTTAGTGGTCGTTATCTCATCGGTTGTCCTGTATCTACTGCTGCTGTGATCTAAGCAAATAGCCTTCCAGAATAGTATGCTGGGGTCGCCGCTCCTATGGTACCAGGGTCTTTTTCGGTGCATCCTGTGGTGGGATGCCGACAATCCTTTGGGAAAACCTCGGAGCTGTGGGCACTAAAGGCACCAGGAGGCGGAACCTTCGGCCGTCGCCAGTGACAACTTTATCACCTCGATACATTGCAGTATGGGCCCGCCAAAACGAACTACTTAATGTGAGCAAGGATCATAACCTTTTAGTGACACCATCCTCTAGCAACCTCGAGCATATACTATTATATAGGATTTAGTGTAGCGCTCGCCACTGAGCACGATCTCTTACTCCAGTTTTCTTAGCGTCTTCCAAAAGGTGGGTATAATGTTGTTGTTAGGTTAGTTCTTCTTCGTTGGCCTATACACCCGTCAGCCTGGCCCGTTGTGCGGTACATACACCATATAACGCGCAAGGCAACACGCCCTCTGGGACGAATGAGCCTATTTTCTCCAAAACATGGCTTAGCGGGGCTATGCCTTAAAGGGGCCATGCCTTATTATAGGGCCATGGCTTAGAGGGGCCATGGCTGAAACATGCCTTAGCGGGGGCATGGCTATAAAACATGCCTCAGAGGGGTCATGCCTTACAGGGGCACACACAACGAAAAAGGTGGCCTTGGAAAGATCTCGTCGATAAAAATTCCATAGACGCGTCGCTGGGCGTTATTAGCGTTTACGCTCTCCCCGTAGTCGAGAAGTCCAGCTTAAAAATAGCACATTTCGTCCGAGGGGGGGGGTGTTATCTTATCACACGGGGCGATATATTATCACACCGGGTGATACGGTGGAAGCACCGCCGTCCGGCGCAGTAAACCTGCTGTAATACGTAGTACTGTGTTGCGAAGCCCAGACCATCGTCCACCACGCTCAAACTAGTACATCAAGTCTATAGGCCACCGTCCGCCACGCGAAAAAATAGCATATTGAGTCTAGATGGCCGTCTGGCACACCAAAAGACGCCTGCTACGATAGAGCTACGCAACACTTTTTTGGTTGAAAACGTTTCTGAATGACGTAGTAAAGGCTCCTTAACCCAAAATCGTCGGAATTTCACTATTTTTGTGTCATAATAAGTTTCGTAGTACCGTTAGGCTATGGAATTGTTCATCGGGTATGATAGCACTTTTAGTTTCCTCCCAAATCAGGTTTTTGAGTGGGGTATCGAGCTCTTCAAATGACCACCCTCAGAAGGCTAAAGCTTAACATGGTGTGCACGCCTCTATCGTAGCAGATGTCAAAACTAGGTTTCACATCAAGTCTAGACCACCGTCCGCAACCCTTAAAAAAAAATTACCGCACGTAGCACATCGGCCCTCTTGGGATTTCACTGGCGAAAAATGACAAATAAAAAGTGACGATCACAGCAACGATCACCGCGTCATCGAAGAATGATACTATTTCGGGGGGGCATATGTAGTAAATAGGACCTACGGTATATACGAAAACCTACCAGTATATATTTACCTTTTTCTCCTAACAATGTTTTGGCCTTTTTACTTTTATGGTTTTCCGCAATGGTTGGTGTCCGAGTTACAGTGGTTGCAAGGCAAGCGCTCGTGCGACACGGGCGCTGCTCACGATGCTCGTAGACCGTTGATAACTCCGAAGTCACAGGAAATTGTTTCGGTTACTATGCCTTATATCTTACATCCCCACGATGGAACTGAAAACCATGTATTCCCCTATGGTTACACACCATAGTTGGTTCTGATTACTAATAGTGCTACAACAGGGGTCATCATTCGAGAAAGACACGTTTTTTTTTTCCAGGAAAATTCCAGAGACGTTTAGTTTTTTTCGTAGAGTCACAAAAATACCGAACAGCCCAGTATGAAGATACGAATATACACCAAACAAAGGTGTTTCGCCCCACCGATCGATTTTACGAAAGAGAAGGCCTATACGATACGCAAGGACATGCTGCCCCCCTCAATTCAATGCCGGTGTCGTTTGAGCCCGTGTGGCCGGCACACTGTCCTCCGATCTGCCGGCAAGGCGTGTCTCTCCGAACTGCAAAAAGCACAGCAATTCGTGTGTCCAGCTGCGTGCACCAGGAAAGTTAATAGGGCCAGATGCAGGCTGAAACCGCCTCTAGACAAGGGCTGCGGACCATTGCAAGGCGTACAGCAACATCGTAACCTTGGCTTTTTTGTTTTTGTTTTTAACGCTTGCAGCCTGCGGTGTGTGCGGTCATCTTGGCACGTTACAGCCAGAAACGAGTCTTAAAACGGAGCTTCGGTGAGTATGTACAGCAAAACCCGAATTTTGTTGCAGCAGCATGTATGTGTGTGTTTCTACTACTGCTGTAACGAGCCAAGATGAGCACACACATCGCAGGCTGCAAGCGCTAAAACAAAACAAAAAACAACGTTACGGTGTTGCTGTACGTCTTGCGATAGTCCGTAGTCCTTTGTTTAGGGCCGGTTGCAGCCTGCCTTTGGCCCTACTACTTTTCCTGGGTGCACGCAGCTGGACAACCGACTTGCAGTGTTTTTCGCAGTTTGGAGAGACACGCCTTGCCGGCAGATTGGAGGGCAGTGTGCCGGCCACAAGGGCTCAAATGACGCCGGCATTGGATAGAGGGGAGCACCATGTGCTTGCATCACCGAACAGGCCTTCTCTTTCGTCAAATCGATCGGTGGGGTAAAATGCCTTTGGTGTACGAGTATATAAGTATCTTCATTCCGGGCTGTTCAGTATTTTTTTATTCTGCGAAGAAAAGACGTATCTGGAAAAAAAATGTGTCTTGCTCAAATGAGGCCCCTGTACTGTATGTAGGTTTCCCCGTATATGTGCATTCAATCTAGAGTCTAGACCGCCGGTCGCCACACTGAACTTACAGCAGTATAGTATACTAACGGTACACTGGGGAACCGCACGTCATAACTATTAATTGGCGCTGCATTACAGAAATATTTTTTTGTTCAGAATTCATGTTCAGCGAAAGCGCTCATACTCGTACACAGCAAAGCAGTACATCATGCCCAAGGTTGATGCCACAGTATGGGTACAGCCTTGCTCAGAGAAAAGTTGTTGTGTTTGTTGTTGTCGTTGCGTTGTGGTCCTTGATGTTGCTGCTGTTAGTTCTTCTTGTTCTTGTTCTTGTCGTTGCTTATCACTGCTGCTGTATGATGTATGTGTTGCTGTTGTGTCGTTCGTTGCTGTTTATTCGGTTCTCTCGTCGATCGATCGGCAGAATCTATCTACTACACCGTGGTCACACATATTACAAAGCAGACTTAAATTGCAATGCAAACACCTCCATCAGAGATAGATCCATCTGTCTGTAGAAGTACGAGTACGTATCATACCAGTACGAACGAATACGTCTTTCTTGGTGACGGGGCTGTAAACGAAGAGATTTACGTATATACAATATAGAGCTATAGCTGCTGCACTACGAGTATCCGCGACAAAACAGGGTGGTCTAAGCGATCCACCGAGCAACCAATGAACAACATCGTCGCATATTTATATGTCATTGGTACATACCATATCATCCTTGTATCATACACCAACCACGTACGTACCTGGTACCCACGTATCATAGCTTAGCGCTAGGACATCCACGCACCCCCAAACGACACACCACACAACAACACCACCAAACAACCACGCACAACACAGCGGGAAGGTACTGTAGGTAGGTCCTGCTTCCCGTGATCAAAAGCATAATCCACGGGAACAGTTATTACCTGGTATGATATGTCACCAAACATTATAATACGTACTTAAAATGAACCAGACCTCATTCATCATGTATGTGTTCAACGTGCTCACCTGTGTTTGGTGTGTGATCGTTAAATCTTGGCCGATGTAAAAAGATGGACAGGAATAAGAACAAGCCGTACCCGAGTTATTGTTGCGTCCGTATCGTACGTACGTATGTGTCTCCCCTCGCAAAGCCCTCGTGGATGGCGCACGCACACGAGCTATGCGCTAATCTACAGCAGCAGTAGTAGTACTAATTGTCGTCGTTGGTAATAATCGTTGGTCGGGGAAGCAGATAGATACGATCTTTCGTAGCTAACGATCTTTCGTAAGCTAACGATCTTTCGTGGAAAAAAAAACGAAACGCCAAAAAATGCACGAAACGGAACAACACAAAAAAAACACCAACGGATGGATGGATCCAGGATCCAGTGGTATCCAAAAAGATCGGATCGTGGATGATGGATAAGGGAACGAATCCAATCGACAAAATACGTAACCGTCAGTGCCGGGTAGATCCAAAATTAAATACGAACATACTGGTCCTGGTTATTATGGTCCCTCGTATCATAAAAGAGTAAGTAAATAGTGGTCCCTCTATTATAGTGGTGCCGGTTGCCCGCTACGACAACAACGACAATAATAGTAGCAGTGAGTGTCTGTGGAATCGTTTGGCACATAATAATCTGGGATTCAACAGCAGCAGCAGTAGTAGTGTGGTCCTTCCTGTGCGGAGTAGTGCCGGATGCCGCTATCTATGTACACGGCCGCTAATATTGTTGGCTGGCGCATATATACAGCAGTAGTAGTACCGGCCCGCTCATGAGAAACAAGAAATCGGGCTTAGGCTGACTTTCTTGTTTGAGAAAGGGGTGTGTCCCACACTAACTTCAGTATAATAGCTGCCGACTTTCATATTTCCCCCGTAATAATGTTTAGGCTGGGTTTCTTATGGGGCACTTTCTTATGAGAAGGCCGGTGGTCGTGTACCGGCACTGTAATGATAATAGAGGGGGACCACAGCAGCAGCTGTGCTGCTGTACCTAACAATCAATATAGACACCTACTGCTACGTACTGCCAGGTAAAGACGCCCAGTTAGGTCATTGCGAGTGAAACTTGTGCGTATGTACGTATACGAAGTATATACCTGGTAGAGCGGGACTTTGATGCGATGCTGGAAGATTCGGATGGCTGCTTCAAGCGCTACACTGAATCCTATATAACAGCTTTTATGCTCGAGATTATTGGAGGGAGAGGTGCCACAACAAGGTTCTAAGGCTTGCCCAGCTTAAGTTAGGTATTTCTTATTTTTCTTATTGTCGGGCCCACTCTGCTGTAAGTACCACTTCATCATGATTGTCGCCGTGGGCAAATTTTCGCAAGCGATACGCAGCACCCGTCAATGTCTGATATACCCGCCGCCGGCAGTAGACCCGTTCCCACATACATACGTAGCAAACCCGGGGATGTACGTCGAATGTCCCCTGGCTTGTACCACGGGGTGGACGGTCGTTCTTATCCAAGCTAACAAAAAATACGCATTTTTATAGATTATCATATATAGTATGCTCAGTATATATATATTGACGTGTTCCCCGTGATATTCTTCTCCCTCATTCGCAAAATTAATTAATTATACCCCCCCATACCACGAACAACCTACCTAACGAGTACATATATATAAGTACAATATATATGGTGTGCATCTACTATACCTGGTACATTCCACTACATACTACTGCTTTGTCGTCACTGCTGTTCGCGTCACGCTTTTCAGCTCAAACCACGGAGGGATGAAAGGCAGGCATTGCGTAGATCGAAAGGTGGAAACACTGCGCAACCAACCATCCCCAGGGTAGTGTCTGTTATTTTCTCTCTTTCGCTAAATTAATTAATTAAACCCCCTCGCTCGTTGTGTATTGGTTATTGTATGCGCTGTGCTATGCATATATTATGTACCCATTACCTGGTACATGTTTATGTATGTGAAATGTTGGTATTTTTTGCAACATATCTCTTCATACGATCGTACGAGCACTTTTCGGCAAAACGCTAAGTACGCCGACACCGGAAGCCCGCCCCGGACACGTTGTTGGTCGAGGTTTGAGCTCGATCCGAGCACGGTTTGTAGCTCGCGCGGCAGGCGCTCAAAGTTTTGTTTTCTCCGGCGGGAGTGGATAGTAAGACGATCTCCCGGGTTCTCTGCATGATGAGGCCTTATTTTGTTGATATGATGTTTCCCCGATATATTCCGCTGACACGTCGCGGAGAACACGCAAGCCCGCCTATACCGACCCGTGATCTCCCCCCCCCCCCCCCCCCCCCCCCCCCTTTGCTGACTGGTCTACTCTCTGACGTGTTCCGTCTCCCCCCCCCCCCCCCCCTTTGCTGACTGGTCTACTCTCTGACGTGTTCCGTCTCCCCCCCCCCCCCCCCCTTGGTGCCTGGGCTTCTCCCTGGCGGGTTCCCTTCCCCCCCCCCCCCCCTTTAAAAAAAACACGCATCCTCACCATAAACCCATACAACTCCTGCCGACGTTCGTTCGTGGCCTACTCTTGTTGTGGTTTCATACAAAAGGGAGAATTCAAAACGCCACTCTCCCGGCCCCCCAACCCCCCACTCATACGTAGCCTGTCCAACTCCAACCCGACGTGCTCCGTCTCAGCATTATATAGGGATGCGAGGGTCTGTGGTTATACAGCACGCCTACGGCCGTGCATGACATGTTATGAGTACACCCCCCACCCCCACCCCGTTCCGATCGCCTTTTTCGGATTTTCAGCAACTAATCGAGTTAAACATCCCTCCCTACCCCCCCCCCCACCTATAAACATATGTTATATATTTAATAAACATATGTTATATATTTATGGGTTGGGTTGGCGTCGGTTGGCGACGACGCAGTATAACAAGCCTCTCACTGCGTGAGCTAGACAACCACGGTACCTTTTTTTAGTTTTGTTTTTAAGCGGTCACCAAGACTGGCGGTCTTGTTAGGTCATTCGTGTGGGGCTGAGAACCTCAACTCCGCACAAGGGGGATGATCGTATCACGTAGTGTGTAATATGGTGAGACCACCACCACGAGGCCGATACATAGTCATACCCATTGCTGTCTCTGGAAGTGGCCACACCAGAAATCAAATCAATTCATTGGAGGCTGTCGTCCATCTGCAAGTCCGCCTCAGAGGCGGTTCGTAGCAGGGTGCAGCTCACCCTCCATGCGACTCGCCCAATACCTCACGGGGCTTCGCGCTTGGTGCAAGCAATACCCGCCTAGTTGGTGAAAACCCAACGTGCCCCGTCCCGGCATTGTAGGGATGCGAGGGTCTATGGTCATAAGACTACGGCCATGCATGACCCCCCCACCCCCCCCCGTCTCTTCGAACTGTCAGCGACCAACAGACTGAGCGAAGCACTCCTTTCACACCTCGGACAGATCATGCAGGTCATACAGATCATACAGATCATACAGAGCATACAGGTAATTCCCACTTGATGATCTAGTTCTTTCAGGGCAGAAAAAATCCCGATCTGTATGATCTATATGATCTGTATGATCTGTATGATCTGTATGATCTAGCTCATGTTGCCGGGTGGGAGTCGTATATAGAACCTGTACAATCTGTAACAAATGTTTCCTGGATTCGGATATCTGCACTATGCGGAAGATTCTAAACGACATCTCATAACGGCAGGTTAGGCGACAGATCATCTAGATCATCATCCATCTGTAGATGATCTATCTGATCTGTCCCATATGGTGTGCCCCTTCAAGGGCAGGGTGAAGGTGTGCATTTTCTGGTCGTCCATTTTCCAACCGCTTTCAGTTTTCGCAATCCCACCAAGAGTAACGAGGCAAAAAAATAGAAGACCGCGGTTTGACACCTTGACTGACCGCCTGCACACTAAAACTAGCATATTGAGATGTTAGAAGACCGGGGGTTGACGCCTTGACTGTTCGCCTCCTACACTAAAACTAGCATATTGAGGTGTTAGAAGACCGCGGTTTGACCCCTTGACTGACCGCCTCCTACACTAAAACTAGTATAATAATATGACAGGAGACCGCGGTTTGACCTCTTGACTGACCGCCCCATACACTAGAACCAGTATAAATAAGGCCAAAATATGCCTTTGACGCGTCCAAAAAGACTGGTCTCCTACGTATGCATAAGCCTATTTGGCCAAGAACATACCATTCTCTCTCTTTCTCGCTGGCTCGTGCGGCCTGTACGCCCGTTATATGCTCACCCCGCTGAAAAAACCTTCTTCACATTTTTTTCGCCTCTACCCAACCCAACCAATCAAACCATGTGTGCGGTTTTCATACTCTTTAGCACCGCGCCATTCTCAAGCCCCCACCCCCCTTCCCGTCCTCTTGGCGGCAATTCCTGGTTTGGGTTTCGCCCCCTGCCTGGTGGTGAAAACCCAACGCCTCCGTCCCGCGCCAATCTGTTAGGGGATGCGAGGTCTATGGTCATATGGACTACTGCGGCGCCACACATGGAGTACACCCCCCCCCCCCCCCCCCCCCAGGTGTCTGATGGTCATACGACTACGGCGTGCGACATGGTACCCCCCCCCCCCCCCCCTTTCCGTCTGTGTACACTCTTATACCAGACAACATTAGCGCAACATGCGCTCCCCCCCCACCCACCCGCTTGGCGCAAAGCATATGTCTGCTGGTTGAGTGAACCCCACCGTGCTCCGTTCCGGGTTTTTTAAGGGAATGCCCGAAGGGTCTATGGGTCATTACCGACCACGGCCCGTTGCACGACATGAGTACACCCCCCCCCCCTTTAATCTCTCTCTTTTGCCGGAACAGCTATTACACCCGCGTCGGACATCCAGCACGTCTTCCGTAGACCTTGGGTCGATAGACGCGCACAGAGGCTAGAGCCCCCGACCCCCCCCCCCAACCGTTCCCGTCCCACTCTCACCCCCCGGGCCGCCAACGGCTATGTTTGTAGTGTTTGGAATCAGGATTTCCTATGCTGGTTTCGGGACAGGTCACATATCCCTCCCTCTAACCCCCCCCCTCCCGGCCTTTCAGTAGGGTGCAGCTTACCCTTCATGCGACTCGCCCAACACTTCACGTTTCGCTTCGCGGTTGGTGCAATCAATGTCTGCCTAGTTGGTGAACACCCGGCATGCTCCGTCCCGGCATTGTATATATAGGGATGCGGGGGTCTATGGTCATACGACTACGACCATGCATGGCAATGAAGTACACCCTCCCCGGCCTCTCCCAACGGATACATGATCCCGATTGTTCTGTTGTGCTCCAGTTACGTTGAGACCATCCGCCAGTGCTACTCCCGTTCCCCCCCCAAACGGATACACACTCCCACCCAACAGATACCCCTTCCCCCGCCCCCACGGATACACCCCCACCGGAAAGCCTTTCTCTTATCCACATCGTACCTACCCCCCCCCCCCAATGGATATATTTTATCCCGAGCCAACGGAAACATGCCCCCTTCCCCCCTTCGCTCCTCCACCCCAACGGATATACCGGGCGTTGAAAAACGGTACTCCTCCCTTTGCGCCGCTTCGAAGGCTGTCGTTTCTACGCTGCGTACGGGTATGTGATGATGACTTGTTACCCGTGGTTGTGTTTTTTCTTTGTTTTTCGACACGCGTTATTACGCCGCTTTTTTTGTTTCCGTTCGCCGTACGTACGTACGTACGTACGTACGTAGGCTCGCACGCGTCTTCGCCGTGCACTACCGATGTACAAAAAAATAAACACATGTACAGTAAATGGTCCCTCTAAAGTGCCGGTATCATATGCGCCAGCCAGCAATACCGGCACTATTGCGGCAGCCGGCACTATATACTCCGCACACTGCCACACTGGTTAATCTCACCTGCTATGCCAAGCGATTTCACAGGCACTATAGCGGGCAACCGGCACTATAGAGGGACCACTACTGTGTGAATATAGACATAAAAACAAATAACAGAAAAGAAACGGAAACCAATAACAGAAAAAATAAAACAAAAAACTGAAACAAAAATAACAAAAATAGTACACAAAAAACACATACGAAGTATAAATAAAGCGCAACAGAAAAATAGAACACAAAAATAGAACACAAAAAAGACGGAAAAAAAGTAAAAGCACTCGGAAAACAAAATCAAACAAAAAAACAAACAAGTTTGGAATGCCGTTCCTCTCCGGCAGCTCGGGACTGTTGCTTATTCAAGACACAGGGACATCTGCACCAAACCATTTAGCCGCCACCGTCAACAAGACGCCCCCCTGTCTGTCTAGCCCAGCCGAACCGGACCTAAGGGAATAGAACCCCACCCAACAGAGCAGAGTCGAGTCGCTACAAGGAATCGAACGTAAAGGAACCGAACCGAACAGAGCCAAGGGTTTCCGATCCTGGCCGAACCGAATCGAACCGAATAAAACCCAACAAAACCGAATCGGACAGAATTGAAGGGAACCGAGCCAAAACCGAACGGAGCCTAACCCAATCGAATCAAACAAAACTGAACCGAGCCGAATGCAACAAAACCGAACCGAACCGAACCGAGCCGAACCGAGCCGAACCGAACCGAACCGAACCGAACCGAACCGAACCGAACCGAACCGAACCGAACCGAACCGAACCGACTCGAACGGAATCAAACCGAACGCCCATCTCTTCTTCCAACTTTTTTTTAGCAACTAATGCCATTACAACTAACCGCACCCGCGCGTGTAAGGGGGAGGGAAAACTACTTGTAATTAGACTGGAAAACGTTTGCAGCTACTCCAGGAGAACATTAGCAACCAGAACCGAATAAGTTTGCAGCTACTCCAGGAGAACATTAGCAATCATAACCGAATGAGTTTGCAGCTACCCCAGGAGAACAGTCGCAATCAGAACCGAATATGGTAGGAAACTACACATATGCCCCTGGGACACATGGTTTATTATGTGTCCCTCGTGGATTCTGATTATACTACATATGCCCCCCCCCCTGCGAGGGTCTATGGCCATAAGACTACGGCCGTGCACGACATGGGTACACCCCTTCCCCCCCCCGGTGATAATTCGCGCTTGAAACGGCACCCGCTTGTACAGAGCGGGGAAATAAAACCTACGCGAACGGGGGAGAAACTTCTCGGAATTTTCTAGATACCAGTCAAAACTCTTTCCTACCGTATACTTGCGATCCAGATCATAAGATAACACACCCCCTGGGCGACTTTCCGAGACGAATCTTACCCCCAAAAGGAGGGGCACGCAAAACGAAAATGGCGGCTATGGGAAAAACAAATCTCGCTGAGATATCTCCATAGATGATGCATCGCTTGACGTTTGCCCTCACTCCGTCGTCGAGAAATTCAGACGGGAAAATCGAACTATGGGGTGTGTTATGTTATCACCCCGCGGTGAAGGGAGGAAACTATATAGGTGATATTAGACTGAGTAATGCTTGCAGTCCCACCTCCTCATAGACCTACATCTACGTTCAGGCGAAAAACTACTCGACATTACTAGTGAGATACCTGGTACATTTTATCAGTAAAAAAACACTACTTACTGCAGAACCAAACGCGGAAAACTAATTGGAGACAAACTGGACAATGATTTGCTGTCAAAACACCTTTTAGAACTGTATCTAATTTTAGGGGGGAGGGGGGGGGTAAACGTGCTTGGGAATTGACTGGATAATGTTTGCAGTAGTCAATCTCGAAGCATTAGCCTCCCCAATCACCGATCACCACAGTCGAAACATGACCAATCAACAAAGCCGAAATACAACAAACCAACAATAAACAAACCCATTGACCAATCAACAGAGGCGAAAGCTGGCGAGTTGCCACAGCGGAAAGACGACCAATCAAAGAGCACCACAGTCAATCTTTGACCAATAACCCACCACCACAGCCGAAAGACGACCAACCGCCAATCACCACCGCCAAATGTAGACCAATCACCAATCACCAAAACCGAACGTTGACCAACCACTAATCACCACAGCCGACAGAGGGGTCACTCGTCTCTTGTACTCCTGCATTTTTCTCAATCATCACAGCCCATAGGTTGAATAATCACCACAGCCAGACGTTGACCAATCACCACTGACCACATCCGACCGACTACCAATGACCAATCACCACCGCCAAACGTCGACCAATCACAAATCACCACTGCCGAAATACCAGGAGGGTGCTCTTCTCTTCTACTTCTGGTACGTCGCCAGCGAGCCCTATAGTTTTCAACCATCACAAACCATAGGGGTTGACCAATCACAATCATCACAGCCAGACGTTGACCAACCACCAATGGCTACATCCGACCGACTTCCAATGACCAATCACCACCGCCAAACGTTGACCAATCACCGCCGCCGAACGTTTGACCAATCACCAATCACCACAGCCGAAAGAACAGGGAGGGTGCCCGTCTCTTGTACTCCTGGTAAGCCGCCAGCGAGCCGTATTTCTTATCGGCCCCATACTCGAGAGTAGGGGTGCTGATCAACATAAGGATAGCCGCCTGGAAGCCCGGGAACATGAACATCCAAAAGCGATGGGGGCGGGGCAAGGGAGGAGGTGGGGGTGTACTCGATATTCATACACGGCCGTAGTCGTGTGACCATATACCCTCGCATCCCTACAATGCCGGGACGGAGCATGTCGGTTTTTCACCGACCAGGGAGACATTGCTAGCGCTTAGCGCGAAGTACCGTAGAGGTATCCGGTAAGTCGCATGGAGGGTGAGCTGCATCCTAATAAACTAAGAACCGCTTGTGAGGCGGACTTGCATATGGATGACAGCTTCAGTGAGTTAATTCAATTTCCGGTGTGGCCACTTCCAGAGATAGCAATGGGAGCGGTTTTCTCCCCGTTGACGCACGGTCTCTTGGCGTTTGCAAGTCGCACTGCACCAATTCAACCACGTCTTCTATCTGCTTACACTTTCGTTCATCTACTTAATTCCTTGAGCCTTCGAGATTTGTGGTTTGACATGAAAATACCGGGGGGGTGTCGCAAGCTGAAAAGGGAGTTCTAGAACACAGCAGGCGTTCGTTGTTCGTACCAGCTACTACAGCTGTACTCGTACGTATGTAGCCACCAGGCAAAAACGAAAAACATGAAAAATGCCTTGAAAGCTAAAGAAAAAAGAAGCATCAAGCCACCGGGCAAGTAACCGGATAAGCCATTCACACCGACCAGCCCAAATGACTTCATAGTTAGTTCTATGTCGACAATCCACCGGACGATTTGAAAAAACAAAACAAAATGAGTCTGAGTAGAAAAACAGTACTACGTATTTTTCTTTTTTCGGGGTGGGGTTTCCTGAAACAGCGGCGGGTGAGGCTTTCCTCATTTCCGACTCACCACAAAAGCAGGCCCAGCGAGAGTGATCCAACCGGCGCCGCCCACAACTCCGCGGCTGCAGAAGATGAAAAACCCCCACCAAATCGCCTGAAATAAAATTCCGACAAGTTTCCGAGAAAAATACAAAACGAACGCACGTCGTACATACAGCAGAAGTGCCTTAATGTGAAATTTGAATGGCGTAAAATAGAAACATCAAATGTGCTCTGTATATGCAACATATAGCCTTTTCGCCAATACGCAGTCGAGATAAAAGCTCCGGACCGAATCACCTCAAACATCGTTTCGGGAACAAAATGAGAAAATTCCGAACGAACACAGGTTCGTAGTGCTGTAAGTTGTAAGTTCAAACGACGAAACATACTACGAAGTAGTACTAGTACCACGTAACCTGAAAGAAAGCTCCCCACTGAACTTAGCCCCTTCGCGGTTTCGGATGAAAAAAACATTTTCACATGTGAAAATAAAAAAGTGTGATCTTACTATTTATCAAGAGGCTCCCCCTTCGAGATTTGTGGTTTGACATGAAAATACCGGGGGGGTGTCGCAAGCTGAAAAGGGAGTTCTAGAACACAGCAGGCGTTCGTTGTTCGTACCAGCTACTACAGCTGTACTCGTACGTATGTAGCCACCAGGCAAAAACGAAAAACATGAAAAATGCCTTGAAAGCTAAACAAAAAAGAAGCATCAAGCCACCGGGCAAGTAACCGGATAAGCCATTCACACCGACCAGCCCAAATGACTTCATAGTTAGTTCTATGTCGACAATCCACCGGACGATTTGAAAAAAAAAAAAAAAATGAGTCTGAGTAGAAAAACAGTACTACGTATTTTTCTTTTTTCGGGGTGGGGTTTCCTGAAACAGCGGCGGGTGAGGCTTTCCTCATTTCCGACTCACCACAAAAGCAGGCCCAGCGAGAGTGATCCAACCGGCGCCGCCCACAACTCCGCGGCTGCAGAAGATGAAAAAACCCCACCAAATCGCCTGAAGTAAAATTCCGACAATTTTCCGAGAAAAATACAAAACGAACGCACGTCGTACATACAGCAGAAGTGCCTTAATGTGAAATTTGAATGGCGTAAAATAGAAAACATCAAATGTGCTCTGTATATGCAACATATAGCCTTTTCGCCAATACGCAGTCGAGATAAAAGCTCCGGACCGAATCACCTCAAACATCGTTTCGGGAACAAAATGAGAAAATTCCGAACGAACACAGGTTCGTAGTGCTGTAAGTTGTAAGTTCAAACGACGAAACATACTACGAAGTAGTACTAGTACCACGTAACCTGAAAGAAAGCTCGTGTTTTTGGGCGAGGTACAAACTCCCTTGTCTTAGGAGCCTAAGGAAACTTAGGTACGATATCTCTTTATACCAGGGCGTCGAGGAACCGAACCGGGTTTTCCAAATATGCGGAGGCGAACCCTCCGTCCCTCCCCCTCTCTCCAACAAACCTCTTCGGTGCAAGCAATGCCTGCCTGGTTGGTGAAAACCGGACGTGCTCCGTCCCGGCATTGTAGGTATGCTAGGGTCTAGGGTCATACGACTAGTCATGCATGATACGAGTACCCCCCCCCCCCCCCCCCTCCCGCGGGAGTGGATAAGCCGATTTCCCGGGTTCTCAGCATGAGGCCGTGTTTCGTACGTATGGGCAGTAAATAACGATGTTCTGTTTTTAGATGTTGTCTGTTTTTGTTCTCTCACATGCACACAGGCCAGAAACATGTACCAGATACCAGTAGACAACAGACAACATGCACAGAGCACGGCGTTACAGCGTTGCCGCCAACACGAGTAGGGAACATCGTGCGTGAGTGGCACATCCATCTGGGCTGTACTGCTGCTGTAGGTTGTTGTTTTATCGAAGGCTGCTGTCCGTAGTCCGCCACCTATCTTGCATTCTTTGCTGTTGTGCTGTGTGTTTATGACACATCAGGGTCACTTTGGACCGAAATGTAAGGGCGTTTTTATTACGTGTGAGTACGGCAACTGTTATTATATTTCTGGTGTTGCGGGTTTTTGCCCCAAGCACACCACCAAACTTTTAGACATCAGATAACATGCAAAGAGAACACAAACAACACGTTGCAACCCCGCCCAGCAACACAAGCAGCAGCAGGCAACATCACGCGCATGTGGCAGGTCCGCGCTGTACTGCTGTGGCTCCAGCAGCAGTAGTTGCTTTATCGGAGGCTATGATCCGTCATCGGTCATCTCTACCT
>MEHQ01000733.1:168084-178423 GCA_008828725.1 Saccharina japonica
AAAAAAACTTCGAGCGCCCGCCACGCGAGCCACAGAGCTCGGATCGAGCCCAAACCTCGACCAATGTGTCCGGCCGGGCCTCCCGTGTCGGGGTACTTAGCGTTTTGCCGAAAAGCGCTCGCGCGGAGAGACAAGTTGCGAAAAGTGCGAAAATTTCACAAACATAACTATACATATTATATCCTGGGCCAGTACGCCGGATTCATTTCAGAGGCCCAGTACTACTGTGCACACCCGAAAAACAAGCCCCCGCATGTACTGCTGTGAATTTATCATGGCTGTGAATTGGCTGACTAGAAGTCGCCGACTATATATTTAGTTGGCATTAGTTGGATATGAACAGGTATCTGGGGCTGTGAGTTGGCTAACTATAAGTCGCGAACTGTGTATCAGTTGTCATTAGTTGGCTAGACATCTAAGGGCTGTGAGTTGGCTGACTATAAGTCGCCCACTATTCATTAGTTGGCATTAGTTGGCTAAGTAGTACAGCTATAGTTGCGAGTGCAAATTTGAGAAGTTACTGCCGTCTTTGGACCCCACTCGCGAGTTTGTTGCTCGAATTGTGTTTTTTTCATTGGTATGTACGAGTAGCAAATGCTAAAAAGAAAAAGTCAATTAATCAGCAGATGGATTGTTTTGTGTTGCCACGTAGCAAATGCTAAATAAACAAAAGTCGGTTAGTTGGCATACTTCGCCACACCCAACTAACAACTATTCCAGCCAATAAGGCACGTCTTATCCAAAGGCATGTCTTATCGAACGTCCAGAGTCGAGGATCGCGTGGCTGATGTAGATGATGGGACGGACGGAGCCGTCGGGATGTTCTTGCCCCAGCGTGGCGCCAAAGCCGCCGAGACCGGAAGCGTCGGCAACAAAAAGGCAGTGCGCGGCCACCTCTGGGTCCACCAAAATTCCGCATCTACTCGGACCACAAGGCGCTCGAGAACATCGCCAAGGTAGGCGATCACACAACCCTCGCGTCCGGCGATGGATTTGAGTTTCCTCTCAGCGTCCACTTTCACCGTGGAACACCGCAAAACGGCAACGCCGACTTCCTTTCCCCCGCCTTCCGCTACCCAGCAACCGAAGCCGACCGCACCGGATCCAACCACCTTACCGGTCCCGACACCGTCGGCATCTACCTGATACGCCCCTGCAGCTTAATGCCGTGCGAGCCACCCGCGCCGGGTATCGGCTTGGGTGGGCTTGTATCCCCCCCTTCCCACCCTATCCCGACCATCCAGCTCCTCCCCTAGCGCCTTCGCCCCATTAACGCCTTGCTGAAACAGGGCGCCGCCTTCGACTTCACCCCCGCCATGGAAACCACCGTACGCGAGATCCTCCAAAAACTAACCAAACCCCCGACCCTTGTCTACCCCGACTGAGATACCGTCACCGACAACTCCCAGTTGTTCTGTTGTTCGTCGCCGACCATGGCATCCCAGTCTTGCTCAAACTAGACTGGGATACCATGGTCGGCAACGAGCAACAAGACAACTGGAAGTTGTCGGCGACCGTATCCCAGTCGGGGTAGACCAGGGTCGGGGGTTTGGTTAGTTCGCGAAGGATCTCGCGGACGGTGGTTTCCATGGCGGGGGGGAAGTCGAAGGCGGCGCCCTGTTTCAGCAAGGCGTTGATGGGGCGAAGGCGCCGCGAAAGGTCGGGCAGGGACTTGCCGTAGTAGCTGATGCCACAAGGAGCGAGCGTAAATGTTTCTTGTTTTGGGGCATGGGCATCTTGGTGAGGGCGGCGACATTGGCGCAGTTGGGGCTGAAGCCACCCGCGGTGATGATGTGGCCCAGATTTAATCTGGGCCACATCATCACCGCGGGTGGCTTCAGCCCCAACTCCGCCAAGGTCGCCGCCCTCACCAAGATGCCCATGCCCCAAAACAAGAAACATGTATGATACGCTCACGCATTGGAGGCATCAACTACTACGGCAAGTTCCTGCCCAACCTTTCGCGGCTCCTTCGCCCCATTAACACCTTGCTGAATAAGGCATACCTTAGGCAATAAGGCATGCCTTAGCCAATAAGGCATGCCTCATCCAGTAAGGCATGCCTTAGCCAATAATGTCTGAGCCATTTAAGGCATGTCTTAGTCAAAGGCATGTATTATCCAATAAGGCATGTCTTAGTCAAAATATTGTATTATCCAGTAAGGCATGCCCAAGCCAATAAGGCATGCCTGTCTAAGCCAATACGGCATGCCTTAGCCAATTAACGCATGTCTTAGCCAATAAGGCATGACTTATCCAATAAGGCATGTCTTAGCCAACAAGGCTTGTCTAAGCCAATAAGGTACGTATAAGCCGATAAGGCATGTCTAAGCCAATGAGGCATGCTTTATCCAATAAGGCATGTCTAAGCCAATACGGCATGCCTTAGCCAATTAACGCATGTCTTAGCCAATAAGGCATGCCTTATCCAATAAGGCATGTTTTAGTCAACAAGGCATGTCTTAGCCAACAAGGCTTGTCTAAGCCAATAATGCACGTATAAGCCAATAAGGCATGTCTTAGCCAATAAGGCATGTCTGAGCCAATAAGGCATGTCTCAGCCAATGAGGCATGCCTTCACTAATAAGGTATGCCTTCACTAATAAGGCATGTCTTAGTATTTCCAATTTCACAGCTCAAGTACTTACACCATACCAGTACCCATTTCCGAGACCCACAGCCCACAGTAGACAAAAGGGGGGTATCATACTCGCAGAACCAAGAAGAAAAAAAATGCTCACCATCTCGCCGATGTAGTTGGGGTGGCGGCATCGAGACCAGAGGCCGACGTCGATAAATTTCCCAGCATTCTCCGGGTCGGCTTTGAAGTCTCGCTTCTGGTTATCGGCCGTCACCTGAATATAATAGTCGTAGAAACGGAGTTGTTAGTCGTAGTGGCCACCACGCGAGGTGGGGGGGGGGGGACGTATGTATGAACATTCGTTGTTTGATTAGTTTACGAAACCCTTTACGAACACACAAAAAAACGATCCGATCTATAATACCATGCAAAACAGCAGGATTCGTGATAAAACGTCATGCAAAAAAGAACTACGAGTATTCGTGACAAAATATCACGATTCGTGACAAAATTTCACGACTCGTATATAGTGGACAGGTTTTCATCCCCTGGAAAAAACGCCTGCGATGGTTTCGAAACCCATTGTTTCCCTTTCGTCTCCCATGATAAGAAACCTAATCCTGTGCTCGAAAAGAAAGAAACGCCCACGCGACAAATTCCTGGAAACGTGGAAACCTTCAAAGCTGAGAAACGAACAAACGCCTAATACTACGCAACAACTCTTTGGAAACCCCGAGATCCCCCCAAAAACACGAAAGGCCAACGAACAGAATCACGCAACTCGCATACTGTAGATGAGTATCATCTACACACTCTTGTCTGGAAAGGTAGGGACCGCTTGGGTACACATTTCAATGTCCAAAATGTTCCTTACAATCCCGAACAGGTTGATATTAAATAATCCATGGGTGATATGCACCATGTTATCAATAATAAGGTTTAGCCTTCTGAGGGTGGTCACTTGAGGAGCTTTATACTAATACTAAGTAAAAACCTGATTTTGGAGGGAACCAAAAGTGCTATATATATTACCCGACAAACTATCCCCATGGCTCAAGTATACAAAGAAAGCTACAGTAGTATCACAGTAGTATCACAAGAACGAAAATTCCCACGATTTTGGGTTAAGGAGCCTCGTCGTTCCGAAAAAAAAAACAGCCAAAAAAAGGTATACCTTTGCCACTATATCGTAGCCGGCGTCGGGTCGTAGTCAAACCTCGGGCAGATCAGATAGATCATCTACAAATCATACAGATCATCTACAGATATACATGATCTACAGATAGATCATCTACAGATAGATCATCTACAGATATATTATCTACAGATAGATCATCTACAGATAGATCATCTACAGATAGATCATCTACAGATATATCATCTACAGATATACTATCTACAGACATATGATCTACAGATATATCATCTACAGATAGATCATCTACAGATAGGTCATCTACAGATAGATCATCTACAGATAGATCACCTACAGATAGATCATCTACAGATAGACCATCCAGATCCTAACCAGCCGCTATGATATGTTGTGCACGATATGTATCGTCTAATTCCAAACCCAAGAAAAGCTGTCCTAGATCATGCAGATTATACGGCTCCCACCCGGCAACATGAGCTAGATCATACAAGGAAGGGGATAGATCTGCCTTGAAAGGTCTACTGCTTGTAGATCATAAACTGGGAATCGACCATCTAGATCATACAGATCATGATCTGACCGGTGTGTGGAACTGTCGACCGGCGCGAGTTCGTATATAGCGACAACTACTCTACGTTATGTGTCATGTACTGTAATTATGAGGATGTTTCTCACATTATTAATATGTACCAGGTATGTACCACTATGTCCTTAAATATAAGCACCATTCGTATATTATTATGTAGTTCAAATGTTCCCTATATATTGAGGAACAGAGAGGTAGTTCATTTTCCTGAAATCTAGCATTAGGCCGCGGTAACAAAATAGGCTACGTAATCAAAAACAAAAAAAACAGCGTATATATATTATAGAAGAAAACAAAGTAGATACAAAATAATACCCGTGGTACAGACAGGTGCACCGCAACAGCAGTACCAGTACGCAAGAGGGAACGGTACGAACGTATCTGTTCAAAAAAAAAAAAAAACAGGCTGCACATAAAAATGCCTCTCGATGGGAGAAAAACACACACGAGTACAGTATACGAAAAAGTGCGCACGGCAGTACCGGTACGGAAGGGAACGGTACTGAACGAGCTGTCTGTACCATTCCCCACCACAGGCAACCAAATAATACCAGGAACATGTCCATGGTATGGTGTTGCTGATGTTATCACATTATCTTATCGCCAAAATCTAGTCCATGAGCACAGGACAGGCTCCAAAAAAACTGCGAAATACGTACGTATGGAGTGGAAGAATGCCTCAGGAAAAACACAAAAAAAAAACTGTATACGTACACGAGTACAAGCAAATACAAAAGAGTATGATACAGATCATATCTGAAACTCGTCCTAACACAAAAAGCAAGAGAAAATCCCCCCGTGAAAATCAGCGTGTACTGCTGTATCAGCTGCGGGTAGTTTGTTAGCCTGGGTGTACCGTGTCCGTGTGCCATGCGCTCGTACCTCTAGAGAAAAGCCTAGCAGCCACACCGCCAGCCCGATCACCTCTCGTCGGCCTAGGCTCCCAAGATCACCTGTACAGGATGGAGTGTTGTTATTACAGTAGAGTCAGTAGGGGGGGGGGGGGGGGGGGGGGGGGGGGGGGGGGGGGGGGGGGGGGGGGGGGGGAGGGGGGGGGGGTGTGGGGGGATAGCGGTGGGTCTAGGCTACACCCAAAGGCTGGTGTACACAGAGAAGGGTGGTGGTGGTGGCGGTAGTGGTAGTGGTAAGGTGGGGGTGATAGTAGTGGTGGTGGTGATTGAAGTGGAGGTAGTGGTGGTTGGTAGCAGTAGTAATAGCAGCAACAGTAGCAGCAGCCGCAGCAGCAGCAGCAGCAGCAGCAGCAGCAGCAGCAGCAGCAGCAGCAGCAGCAGCAGTAGTAGTAGCAGCAGCAGCAGCAGCAGTAGTAGTAGTAGTAGTAGTAGTAGCAGCAGTAGTAGTAGTAGTAGTAGTAGTAGTAGAGTCAGTGCGGGATGCGTTTCCCCTTTTTAGTGTCGGCCCCCCTCCCTCGGCCGGGTAGGGCTGAAGTCGACAAGTAAGCGGGCCACCAGCTGCCTTCGCCCGCCGACTTGCCAACTAAAGACAGTAAGGTACGTAGTTGGCTAACGGAGCCTACCGATTAGTTACTATTAATAGGCGTGAAACCTTGTCCACTCTCACAGCTCTACCAATCCAACCCCACGAGCTGGGTTAGCCAAGCCTCTGGCGGGACGGTATACTGACCATGCTGCGCTCGATTTCACGCACTTTGGACGTGAAATTTAGACGCGGTGTTGTTCATAGCAATATCTAAAACACATGCCGTGCTGGACTTTTTTTTTTTTTTTTTTTTTTTTTTTTTCTGTTTCTGTCCGACAGTTACGACCGGTTTAACGAGCCGAATAGTAAGTGTACAAAAACAGCGATCAAAACTCTCCTGAAAAAAAAATGTTCCGAAGTTTCGAAAAGGGGCTATCATTACCTACTTCCTTCTCACCTCTAGGGTCGACCATGTGCAGAGCTAGCATGGGCAGAGGGGTGAAAAACACCCACATTCCCTGGTTTCCGCAAAAAGGCGTTTTGATACAAGGACAGAACGGGGGGGGGAGGGAAGGGGAGGGAGGGGAGGGGAGGGGGGGGGCGCGAACGTTACTCGTGAGATAAATCGTTGACTATATTTTCTACTACAAGTGTATGTATGCATGGCAGGGCCGGAGGAGGGGGAGGGGGGGAACGGGGAGGAGAGCAAACCTTGTTCGTGACAAAAAGCGCTCAATCAC
This sequence comes from Saccharina japonica, assembly GCA_008828725.1. Lineage (NCBI taxonomy): Eukaryota > Phaeophyceae > Laminariales > Laminariaceae > Saccharina > Saccharina japonica. The sequence goes on from MEHQ01000733.1 coordinate 174,585, forward strand.
TACTACTACCACTACCACTACAGTGAAGGACACTTAATAAGGAACAGGCTAACAAGAAAGCCAGGCTGGTATTTTAGAGGAAAATGATAAATTTGAGAGTCATTATCTTGAAATTAGTGTAGAAAGCACCCTCTCTCAAATAAGAAACCTAGCCTGGACCAGATTTCCTGTTTTCTTAATAGGTGTCCTGTACTGTACCACGATACCTCCACCAGAACCACTACCACTACTACTCCTACGTTTTCCTTTTTGTTTTCCTCCCCTTTCGTTATCCTTGGGGTTCTTTTCTCTCTCCCTAGTAGCCGTAACTCTCAGATCCGGGGTTATATAAATAACAGGCTCTCCTCCCGGCCTTCCCACTAAGGTTCGCGTCTTGCGTTTTTTTATCGCGACAAGACTTTATATATAACAGGCTCTCCTCCCGGCCTTCCCACTAAGGTTCGCGTCTTGCGTTTTTTCATCGCGACAAGACTTAAGACCGTTCTTCCCTCGTTGACTCGAGTCGAGTTGCGCCCACCCACGCTGCACGCGCTCAGCAGTTGATTCGTAAACAAATTCCTAATTTCAGCACGGTTACTACTCCACCACCACCACCACCCCACCACCGCCACTACCACCACCACCGCTACCCATACACCTACATTACTATCTTGCCGTGCTCTATCACGGGGAACCACACGAAAAAACTATATAATTACCTCTTTTTACTATTATTAGTAACACTATTTGGTCCTCTTCACTATGGTCCTCCGTGATAGTATCAGTAGTAAATATACCTGAACGGTCCAGAAGAGTAGAAACTTTAGGGGTCTATCCCTGACATGGTTGAACCTGGAGTCGTGTCTCTCCCGTCGGATCCTTTGAAACAGAAACGTCCCGAGCCTGGTCGAGCAGCAGAGGGGGGCAGATCAGACAGATCCCACAGATCAGATAGATCAGATAGATCGGACAAACCAGACATATCAGATAGATCAGGCATATCAGACAGATCAGATATACCAGACAAATCAAACAGATAATATAGATTAGACAGATCAGACAGATCATACAAACCGGATAGATAAGACAAACCAGACAGATCAGATAGATCAGACAGATCAGGCATATCAGACAGATCAGATAGATCATACAAAGCAGACAGATGAGACAGATCACACCTCAATCTCATGATCTAGATCTTCCAGGGGTAGATATAAACTCGACTTCGGGAGCAGGGGAATAAACCAGGGGTTTTCACGGATCGGATCTAACCTCGCGGGCCGGGTCGGGTCGGGTCGGGTAATGGCGCCTCGACCGGGTCCCGGAGAGTATAAAAAGTCCTGACTGATCCGACCCCGCCCAGCCCGACCCGACCTGTTAATTAATTGAAAAAAAACTTCCTGACCCAATCCACGGGTCGGGTCATGACTTACGAGAGAGCCCTGGAAATATATATAGCAAAAATCGGACAGAAGTATCACATCCGCAAAAAAAAACATTAAAAGCATGTACGTTTCGGATTCGGGAGTAGGGGTAGTAGAAAAACGCATCGGACGCATGTGCTACGGTAGCCTGCATGCAGGTGCACCATGCTCTTTCTGCCTTCTGAGGGTGGTCACTTAAGGAGCCCTATACTAATAGTAAGTGAAAACTGATTTTGGACGGAAACCAAAAGTGCTGCCCGATGGCCAATATCATGGCCTTTAAGTATACAACCAAAAATATTGCATCACAAAAAATTCTGACGATTTTGGGTTAAGAAGCCCCGTCGTTCAGAAAAAAAAATCAGCCAAAAAAAGGTATACCTCTCTACCTCTATCGTAGCACGCGTCAACGGACAGATCGGATAGATCATCAGTTCATGATCTAGCTCTTCAAGGGAAACTATAGGATCTAGATGATCTCTACTGCAGTATATAGAGAGTGTGGTCTTTTGAAACAGAAACGTTCCCGAGCCGGATGGGGAAAGGCGGGACAGAGCGGGGGGGGGATAGACACAGCAGTAGTGGTCCCTCTATAGTGCGGGTCGAGTAGTGCCGGTTGCCCGCTATAGTGCCTGTGAAACCGCTTGGCACAGATGGGACGAACCAGTGAGGCAGTGTGCGGAGTATATAGTGCCGGTATTATTGGCTGGCGCATGCCGGCATTATAGAGGGACCGGCACTATATATACAAATATATATAAAACAGATCGGACAGATCAGACCCCCCCCCGCTCAACCACTGCCACCATCACTGCCGTATGAAAACGTTTTTTTTCCCCTTTTTTCTGAAAACGTTTTTTTTCCCCTATTTTATTGTCATGTATGAAAACGTTTTCTTTTTCCTTTTTTATTGTTGCACTTATGCCGCTGTTTAGTGCGATGGATTAAGTGGTGCGCCTATAACTGTGATGAGGTAGGGCATAAGGCAGGCACCGGCGCAACAACATAAAAAAAATCGCTGTCTTGTTTTTTCTGTCCCCCCCCCCACCCCGACTGAGCATTAAAAAATCGCTGTCGTTTTTTTTTCTGCCCCCCCCCCCACCCCGACTGAGCATTAAAAAATCGCTGTCGTTTTTTTTTCTGCCCCCCCCCCACCCCGACTGAGTGACCTACTCCATCACTGTAAAAATACCATGGCTCCTGTTGCGCTTTCCTTCTCTCTCTGATCCCTCCCTCCTTCCCTCCTCCCCTTCTGTCCCTCCTCGTCGTCGTCCTCCTCCTCCACTTTTCCCCGTCCTCTTCCTCCCCTTGCTGCCACTCCTCCCCGACTGTGACTGAACTTATGCACGGGTTTGTCGCCTCGGCAGGGGATAGACACAACCCGGGACGGCCCTTTGCCTTTGGTCGAAGCACCGCTGCTGCTGCTGCTCCTGCTGCTGCTAGTGCAGTTGCTGTACGGCAGGCAAACGAGCGAGCGGAGCTTTTTTTGCGATAGAGGAGAGATAGTAAGGAACTCCAGCGGGAGATAGTGGGGCGAGAATAGAGGAAAGTGGTCCCTTGTCCTTGTTGCCGATTGATACATCTGCTGCAGGAGGAGGAGGAGGAGGAGGAGGAGCGTCACAAAAAGAGCAGCGGCTACAGGAGTAGACGGAGCAGCGGTAGACGCAGGAGAAGCAGACGAAGAAACAGAAGCAGCTGTCAAACACAACAGAAGGCGGCATCAGTAGCAGAAGCAGCACCAGAAAAAAACAGTGGCAGCTCCAGGACAACTAGAACAAGCAAAACGCAGTCGCAGCAACAGCAGCAGCAGCAACAGCAGCAGCAGCAGCAGGACTAGTACACAGCAGCAGCAGCAAACACCAGCACCAGCTCATCAACCTGGGCCAGATCGAGGCGATCGAGTACAATGTCATCGGACAAGAGGCAAACCAAGGCCGCCCTCGCAGCAGCCGCCGCCGCCGCCGCCACGGGACCAACGACATCGGCACCATCCCCCACCACCCAGCAAATACCAGCAGCGCTAGCGGCTTCAATGCCGGCGGCCCTCACGTCACCACCGCCAGCACCAGCAACCATGGCACCCTCCTCAGCTAGCGCCCTCGCGTCCCCCCCGCAACCAACGCCTCCTCGCAGCCCGCCCGTCGCAGCCGTCGCAGCGGCTGCGGCAGCCGCGGCAACCGCGGTGCGAAAGAGCATCGGAAAATCCTCCCCGGAGAGGCTCCAAGGGTCCGTCGTTTCTTCCCTCCCTGCTGACACCTCCGCCGGGACTGGCGCCGCTGGCGCTACCGCTAGCACTAACGTGATCGGGTCGGGGATATCGGCGGCCGACTCTTCCCCCGGAAGGGCTTCGTCCCTGTCTTCATCGTTGTCCCCCTCCTCTTCGTCTTCCTCTTCTTACATCGACGGAGGAGGAGGAGGGGGGGGGGGGGGGGGAGT